>JACMZG010000679.1:0-15710 GCA_018340805.1 Microvelia longipes
TCGTTGAGGAAATAATTTGAAAAATTTATCATTTAAAGAAACTGAGAAATTCAGTTGGAATCAAATATTGATTTATTGTGAATTTGCAAAATTTTCAACAAAACAAAATATTTTCAAAATCATACAACTATATATTTAAACTATACAGAGAGTTTACTTTTAAAAATTGACCGAAAAAAATATTTTGACTCGATTTATAAAGATGATGGGAAAATGGGAAAAGGTTTTTCAAATAGTTATCATGTGTGTTTTAAGTAGATAGATAAGTAGATGAGATAATATGAAAATAAAAATGCATCGGCCGGGAATCGAACCCGGGTCGCCCGCGTGGCAGGCGAGCATTCTACCACTGAACCACCGATGCTACGATAAACACTTCATTTCTAATCATAATTAATTAAGACATTTTATTATTAGGAAACAATTTTCAAACACTTGAAATTATAAGAAAGTCGTTGAGGAAATAATTTGAAAAATTTATCATTTAAAGAAACTGAGAAAATTCAGTTGGAATCAAATATTGATTTATTGTGAATTTGCAAAATTTTCAACAAAACAAAATATTTTCAAAATCATACAACTATATATTTAAACTATACAGAGAGTTTACTTTTAAAAATTGACCGAAAAAAAAATATTTTGACTCGATTTATAAAGATGATGGGAAAATGGGAAAAGGTTTTTCAAATAGTTATCATGTGTGTTTTAAGTAGATAGATAAGTAGATGAGATAAATGAAAAATAAAAATGCATCGGCCGGGAATCGAACCCGGGTCGCCCGCGTGGCAGGCGAGCATTCTACCACTGAACCACCGATGCTACGATAAACACTTCATTTCTAATCATAATTAATTAAGACATTTTATTATTAGGAAACAATTTTCAAACACTTGAAATTATAAGAAAGTCGTTGAGGAAATAATTTGAAAAATTTATCATTTAAAGAAACTGAGAAAATTCAGTTGGAATCAAATATTGATTTATTGTGAATTTGCAAAATTTTCAACAAAACAAAATATTTTCAAAATCATACAACTATATATTTAAACTATACAGAGAGTTTACTTTTAAAAATTGACCGAAAAAAAATATTTTGACTCGATTTATAAAGATGATGGGAAAATGGGAAAAGGTTTTTCAAATAGTTATCATGTGTGTTTTAAGTAGATAGATAAGTAGATGAGATAATATGAAAAATAAAAATGCATCGGCCGGGAATCGAACCCGGGTCGCCGCGTGGCAGGCGAGCATTCTACCACTGAACCACCGATGCTACGATAAACACTTCATTTCTAATCATAATTAATTAAGACATTTTATTATTAGGAAACAATTTTCAAACACTTGAAATTATAAGAAAGTCGTTGAGGAAATAATTTGAAAAATTTATCATTTAAAGAAACTGAGAAAATTCAGTTGGAATCAAATATTGATTTATTGTGAATTTGCAAAATTTTCAACAAAACAAAATATTTTCAAAATCATACAACTATATATTTAAACTATACAGAGAGTTTACTTTTAAAAATTGACCGAAAAAAAATATTTTGACTCGATTTATAAAGATGATGGGAAAATGGGAAAAGGTTTTTCAAATAGTTATCATGTGTGTTTAAGTAGATAGATAAGTAGATGAGATAATATGAAAAATAAAAATGCATCGGCCGGGAATCGAACCCGGGTCGCCCGCGTGGCAGGCGAGCATTCTACCACTGAACCACCGATGCTACGATAAACACTTCATTTCTAATCATAATTAATTAAGACATTTTATTATTAGGAAACAATTTTCAAACACTTGAAATTATAAGAAAGTCGTTGAGGAAATAATTTGAAAAATTTATCATTTAAAGAAACTGAGAAAATTCAGTTGGAATCAAATATTGATTTATTGTGAATTTGCAAAATTTTCAACAAAACAAAATATTTTCAAAATCATACAACTATATATTTAAACTATACAGAGAGTTTACTTTTAAAAATTGACCGAAAAAAAATATTTTGACTCGATTTATAAAGATGATGGGAAAATGGGAAAAGGTTTTTCAAATAGTTATCATGTGTGTTTTAAGTAGATAGATAAGTAGATGAGATAATATGAAAAATAAAAATGCATCGGCCGGGAATCGAACCCGGGTCGCCCGCGTGGCAGGCGAGCATTCTACCACTGAACCACCGATGCTACGATAAACACTTCATTTCTAATCATAATTAATTAAGACATTTTATTATTAGGAAACAATTTTCAAACACTTGAAATTATAAGAAAGTCGTTGAGGAAATAATTTGAAAAATTTATCATTTAAAGAAACTGAGAAAATTCAGTTGGAATCAAATATTGATTTATTGTGAATTTGCAAAATTTTCAACAAAACAAAATATTTTCAAAATCATACAACTATATATTTAAACTATACAGAGAGTTTACTTTTAAAAATTGACCGAAAAAAAATATTTTGACTCGATTTATAAAGATGATGGGAAAATGGGAAAAGGTTTTTCAAATAGTTATCATGTGTGTTTTAAGTAGATAGATAAGTAGATGAGATAATATGAAAAATAAAAATGCATCGGCCGGGAATCGAACCCGGGTCGCCCGCGTGGCAGGCGAGCATTCTACCACTGAACCACCGATGCTACGATAAACACTTCATTTCTAATCATAATTAATTAAGACATTTTATTATTAGGAAACAATTTTCAAACACTTGAAATTATAAGAAAGTCGTTGAGGAAATAATTTGAAAAATTTATCATTTAAAGAAACTGAGAAAATTCAGTTGGAATCAAATATTGATTTATTGTGAATTTGCAAAATTTTCAACAAAACAAAATATTTTCAAAATCATACAACTATATATTTAAACTATACAGAGAGTTTACTTTTAAAAATTGACCGAAAAAAAATATTTTGACTCGATTATAAAGATGATGGGAAAATGGGAAAAGGTTTTTCAAATAGTTATCATGTGTGTTTTAAGTAGATAGATAAGTAGATGAGATAATATGAAAAATAAAAATGCATCGCCGGGAATCGAACCCGGGTCGCCCGCGTGGCAGGCGAGCATTCTACCACTGAACCACCGATGCTACGATAAACACTTCATTTCTAATCATAATTAATTAAGACATTTTATTATTAGGAAACAATTTTCAAACACTTGAAATTATAAGAAAGTCGTTGAGGAAATAATTTGAAAAATTTATCATTTAAAGAAACTGAGAAAATTCAGTTGGAATCAAATATTGATTTATTGTGAATTTGCAAAATTTTCAACAAAACAAAATATTTTCAAAATCATACAACTATATATTTAAACTATACAGAGAGTTTACTTTTAAAAATTGACCGAAAAAAAATATTTTGACTCGATTTATAAAGATGATGGGAAAATGGGAAAAGGTTTTTCAAATAGTTATCATGTGTGTTTTAAGTAGATAGATAAGTAGATGAGATAATATGAAAAATAAAAATGCATCGGCCGGGAATCGAACCCGGGTCGCCCGCGTGGCAGGCGAGCATTCTACCACTGAACCACGATGCTACGATAAACACTTCATTTCTAATCATAATTAATTAAGACATTTTATTATTAGGAAACAATTTTCAAACACTTGAAATTATAAGAAAGTCGTTGAGGAAATAATTTGAAAAATTTATCATTTAAAGAAACTGAGAAAATTCAGTTGGAATCAAATATTGATTTATTGTGAATTTGCAAAATTTTCAACAAAACAAAATATTTTCAAAATCATACAACTATATATTTAAACTATACAGAGAGTTTACTTTTAAAAATTGACCGAAAAAAAATATTTTGACTCGATTTATAAAGATGATGGGAAAATGGGAAAAGGTTTTTCAAATAGTTATCATGTGTGTTTTAAGTAGATAGATAAGTAGATGAGATAATATGAAAAATAAAAATGCATCGGCCGGGAATCGAACCCGGGTCGCCCGCGTGGCAGGCGAGCATTCTACCACTGAACCACCGATGCTACGATAAACACTTCATTTCTAATCATAATTAATTAAGACATTTTTATTAGGAAACAATTTTCAAACACTTGAAATTATAAGAAAGTCGTTGAGGAAATAATTTGAAAAATTTATCATTTAAAGAAACTGAGAAAATTCAGTTGGAATCAAATATTGATTTATTGTGAATTTGCAAAATTTTCAACAAAACAAAATATTTTCAAAATCATACAACTATATATTTAAACTATACAGAGAGTTTACTTTAAAAATTGACCGAAAAAAAATATTTTGACTCGATTTATAAAGATGATGGGAAAATGGGAAAAGGTTTTTCAAATAGTTATCATGTGTGTTTTAAGTAGATAGATAAGTAGATGAGATAATATGAAAAAAAAAAATGCATCGGCCGGGAATCGAACCCGGGTCGCCCGCGTGGCAGGCGAGCATTCTACCACTGAACCACCGATGCTACGATAAACACTTCATTTCTAATCATAATTAATTAAGACATTTTATTATTAGGAAACAATTTTCAAACACTTGAAATTATAAGAAAGTCGTTGAGGAAATAATTTGAAAAATTTATCATTTAAAGAAACTGAGAAAATTCAGTTGGAATCAAATATTGATTTATTGTGAATTTGCAAATTTTCAACAAAACAAAATATTTTCAAAATCATACAACTATATATTTAAACTATACAGAGAGTTTACTTTTAAAAATTGACCGAAAAAAAATATTTTGACTCGATTTATAAAGATGATGGGAAAATGGGAAAAGGTTTTTCAAATAGTTATCATGTGTGTTTTAAGTAGATAGATAAGTAGATGAGATAATATGAAAAATAAAAATGCATCGGCCGGGAATCGAACCCGGGTCGCCCGCGTGGCAGGCGAGCATTCTACCACTGAACCACCGATGCTACGATAAACACTTCATTTCTAATCATAATTAATTAAGACATTTTATTATTAGGAAACAATTTTCAAACACTTGAAATTATAAGAAAGTCGTTGAGGAAATAATTTGAAAAATTTATCATTTAAAGAAACTGAGAAAATTCAGTTGGAATCAAATATTGATTTATTGTGAATTTGCAAAATTTTCAACAAAACAAAATATTTTCAAAATCATACAACTATATATTTAAACTATACAGAGAGTTTACTTTTAAAAATTGACCGAAAAAAAATATTTTGACTCGATTTATAAAGATGATGGGAAAATGGGAAAAGGTTTTTCAAATAGTTATCATGTGTGTTTTAAGTAGATAGATAAGTAGATGAGATAATATGAAAAATAAAAATGCATCGGCCGGGAATCGAACCCGGGTCGCCCGCGTGGCAGGCGAGCATTCTACCACTGAACCACCGATGCTACGATAAACACTTCATTTCTAATCATAATTAATTAAGACATTTTATTATTAGGAAACAATTTTCAAACACTTGAAATTATAAGAAAGTCGTTGAGGAAATAATTTGAAAAATTTATCATTTAAAGAAACTGAGAAAATTCAGTTGGAATCAAATATTGATTTATTGTGAATTTGCAAAATTTTCAACAAAACAAAATATTTTCAAAATCATACAACTATATATTTAAACTATACAGAGAGTTTACTTTTAAAAATTGACCGAAAAAAAATATTTTGACTCGATTTATAAAGATGATGGGAAAATGGGAAAAGGTTTTTCAAATAGTTATCATGTGTGTTTTAAGTAGATAGATAAGTAGATGAGATAATATGAAAAATAAAAATGCATCGGCCGGGAATCGAACCCGGGTCGCCCGCGTGGCAGGCGAGCATTCTACCACTGAACCACCGATGCTACGATAAACACTTCATTTCTAATCATAATTAATTAAGACATTTTATTATTAGGAAACAATTTTCAAACACTTGAAATTATAAGAAAGTCGTTGAGGAAATAATTTGAAAAATTTATCATTTAAAGAAACTGAGAAAATTCAGTTGGAATCAAATATTGATTTATTGTGAATTTGCAAAATTTTCAACAAAACAAAATATTTTCAAAATCATACAACTATATATTTAAACTATACAGAGAGTTTACTTTTAAAAATTGACCGAAAAAAAATATTTTGACTCGATTTATAAAGATGATGGGAAAATGGGAAAAGGTTTTTCAAATAGTTATCATGTGTGTTTTAAGTAGATAGATAAGTAGATGAGATAATATGAAAAATAAAAATGCATCGGCCGGGAATCGAACCCGGGTCGCCCGCGTGGCAGGCGAGCATTCTACCACTGAACCACCGATGCTACGATAAACACTTCATTTCTAATCATAATTAATTAAGACATTTTATTATTAGGAAACAATTTTCAAACACTTGAAATTATAAGAAAGTCGTTGAGGAAATAATTTGAAAAATTTATCATTTAAAGAAACTGAGAAAATTCAGTTGGAATCAAATATTGATTTATTGTGAATTTGCAAAATTTTCAACAAAACAAAATATTTTCAAAATCATACAACTATATATTTAAACTATACAGAGAGTTTACTTTTAAAAATTGACCGAAAAAAAATATTTTGACTCGATTTATAAAGATGATGGGAAAATGGGAAAAGGTTTTTCAAATAGTTATCATGTGTGTTTTAAGTAGATAGATAAGTAGATGAGATAATATGAAAAATAAAAATGCATCGGCCGGGAATCGAACCCGGGTCGCCCGCGTGGCAGGCGAGCATTCTACCACTGAACCACCGATGCTACGATAAACACTTCATTTCTAATCATAATTAATTAAGACATTTTATTATTAGGAAACAATTTTCAAACACTTGAAATTATAAGAAAGTCGTTGAGGAAATAATTTGAAAAATTTATCATTTAAAGAAACTGAGAAAATTCAGTTGGAATCAAATATTGATTTATTGTGAATTTGCAAAATTTTCAACAAAACAAAATATTTTCAAAATCATACAACTATATATTTAAACTATACAGAGAGTTTACTTTTAAAAATTGACCGAAAAAAAAATATTTGACTCGATTTATAAAGATGATGGGAAAATGGGAAAAGGTTTTTCAAATAGTTATCATGTGTGTTTTAAGTAGATAGATAAGTAGATGAGATAATATGAAAAATAAAATGCATCGGCCGGGAATCGAACCCGGGTCGCCCGCGTGGCAGGCGAGCATTCTACCACTGAACCACCGATGCTACGATAAACACTTCATTTCTAATCATAATTAATTAAGACATTTTATTATTAGGAAACAATTTTCAAACACTTGAAATTATAAGAAAGTCGTTGAGGAAATAATTTGAAAAATTTATCATTTAAAGAAACTGAGAAAATTCAGTTGGAATCAAATATTGATTTATTGTGAATTTGCAAAATTTTCAACAAAACAAAATATTTTCAAAATCATACAACTATATATTTAAACTATACAGAGAGTTTACTTTTAAAAATTGACCGAAAAAAAATATTTTGACTCGATTTATAAAGATGATGGGAAAATGGGAAAAGGTTTTTCAAATAGTTATCATGTGTGTTTTAAGTAGATAGATAAGTAGATGAGATAATATGAAAAATAAAAATGCATCGGCCGGAATCGAACCCGGGTCGCCCGCGTGGCAGGCGAGCATTCTACCACTGAACCACCGATGCTACGATAAACACTTCATTTCTAATCATAATTAATTAAGACATTTTATTATTAGGAAACAATTTTCAAACACTTGAAATTATAAGAAAGTCGTTGAGGAAATAATTTGAAAAATTTATCATTTAAAGAAACTGAGAAAATTCAGTTGGAATCAAATATTGATTTATTGTGAATTTGCAAAATTTTCAACAAAACAAAATATTTTCAAAATCATACAACTATATATTTAAACTATACAGAGAGTTTACTTTTAAAAATTGACCGAAAAAAATATTTTGACTCGATTTATAAAGATGATGGGAAAATGGGAAAAGGTTTTTCAAATAGTTATCATGTGTGTTTTTAAGTAGATAGATAATATGAAAAAATAAAAATGCATCGGCCGGGAATCGAACCCGGGTCGCCCGCGTGGCAGGCGAGCATTCTACCACTGAACCACCGATGCTACGATAAACACTTCATTTCTAATCATAATTAATTAAGACATTTTATATTAGGAAACAATTTTCAAACACTTGAAATTATAAGAAAGTCGTTGAGGAAATAATTTGAAAAATTTATCATTTAAAGAAACTGAGAAAATTCAGTTGGAATCAAATATTGATTTATTGTGAATTTGCAAAATTTTCAACAAAACAAAATATTTTCAAAATCATACAACTATATATTTAAACTATACAGAGAGTTTACTTTTAAAAATTGACCGAAAAAAAATATTTTGACTCGATTTATAAAGATGATGGGAAAATGGGAAAAGGTTTTTCAAATAGTTATCATGTGTTTTAAGTAGATAGATAAGTAGATGAGATAATATGAAAAATAAAATGCATCGGCCGGGAATCGAACCCGGGTCGCCCGCGTGGCAGGCGAGCATTCTACCACTGAACCACCGATGCTACGATAAACACTTCATTTCTAATCATAATTAATTAAGACATTTTATTATTAGAAAACAATTTTCAAACACTTGAAATTATAAGAAAGTCGTTGAGGAAATAATTTGAAAAATTTATCATTTAAAGAAACTGAGAAAATTCAGTTGGAATCAAATATTGATTTATTGTGAATTTGCAAAATTTTCAACAAAACAAAATATTTTCAAAATCATACAACTATATATTTAAACTATACAGAGAGTTTACTTTTAAAAATTGACCGAAAAAAAATATTTTGACTCGATTTATAAAGATGATGGGAAAATGGGAAAAGGTTTTTCAAATAGTTATCATGTGTGTTTTAAGTAGATAGATAAGTAGATGAGATAATATGAAAAATAAAAATGCATCGGCCGGGAATCGAACCCGGGTCGCCCGCGTGGCAGGCGAGCATTCTACACTGAACCACCGATGCTACGATAAACACTTCATTTCTAATCATAATTAAGACATTTTATTATTAGGAAACAATTTTCAAACACTTGAAATTATAAGAAAGTCGTTGAGGAAATAATTTGAAAAATTTATCATTTAAAGAAACTGAGAAAATTCAGTTGGAATCAAATATTGATTTATTGTGAATTTGCAAAATTTTCAACAAAACAAAATATTTTCAAAATCATACAACTATATATTTAAACTATACAGAGAGTTTACTTTTAAAAATGACCGAAAAAAAATATTTTGACTCGATTTATAAAGATGATGGGAAAATGGGAAAAGGTTTTTCAAATAGTTATCATGTGTGTTTTAATAGTAGATGAGATAATATGAAAAATAAAAATGCATCGGCCGGGAATCGAACCCGGGTCGCCCGCGTGGCAGGCGAGCATTCTACCACTGAACCACCGATGCTACGATAAACACTTCATTTCTAATCATAATTAATTAAGACATTTTATTATTAGGAAACAATTTTCAAACACTTGAAATTATAAGAAAGTCGTTGAGGAAATAATTTGAAAAATTTATCATTTAAAGAAACTGAGAAAATTCAGTTGGAATCAAATATTGATTTATTGTGAATTTGCAAAATTTTCAACAAAACAAAATATTTTCAAAATCATACAACTATATATTTAAACTATACAGAGAGTTTACTTTTAAAAATTGACCGAAAAAAATATTTTGACTCGATTTATAAAGATGATGGGAAAATGGGAAAAGGTTTTTCAAATAGTTATCATGTGTGTTTTAAGTAGATAGATAAGTAGATGATAATATGAAAAATAAAAATGCATCGGCCGGGAATCGAACCCGGGTCGCCCGCGTGGCAGGCGAGCATTCTACCACTGAACCACCGATGCTACGATAAACACTTCATTTCTAATCATAATTAATTAAGACATTTTATTATTAGGAAACAATTTTCAAACACTTGAAATTATAAGAAAGTCGTTGAGGAAATAATTGAAAAATTTATCATTTAAAGAAACTGAGAAAATTCAGTTGGAATCAAATATTGATTTATTGTGAATTGCAAAATTTTCAACAAAACAAAATATTTTCAAAATCATACAACTATATATTTAAACTATACAGAGAGTTTACTTTTAAAAATTGACCGAAAAAAAATATTTTGACTCGATTTATAAAGATGATGGGAAAATGGGAAAAGGTTTTTCAAATAGTTATCATGTGTGTTTTAAGTAGATAGATAAGTAGATGAGATAATATGAAAAATAAAAATGCATCGGCCGGGAATCGAACCCGGGTCGCCCGCGTGGCAGGCGAGCATTCTACCACTGAACCACCGATGCTACGATAAACACTTCATTTCTAATCATAATAATTAAGACATTTTATTATTAGGAAACAATTTTCAAACACTTGAAATTATAAGAAAGTCGTTGAGGAAATAATTTGAAAAATTTATCATTTAAAGAAACTGAGAAAATTCAGTTGGAATCAAATATTGATTTATTGTGAATTTGCAAAATTTTCAACAAAACAAAATATTTTCAAAATCATACAACTATATATTTAAACTATACAGAGAGTTTACTTTTAAAAATTGACCGAAAAAAAATTTTGACTCGATTTATAAAGATGATGGGAAAATGGGAAAAGGTTTTTCAAATAGTTATCATGTGTGTTTAAGTAGATAGATAAGTAGATGAGATAATATGAAAATAAAAATGCATCGGCCGGGAATCGAACCCGGGTCGCCCGCGTGGCAGGCGAGCATTCTACCACTGAACCACCGATGCTACGATAAACACTTCATTTCTAATCATAATTAATTAAGACATTTTATTATTAGGAAACAATTTTCAAACACTTGAAATTATAAGAAAGTCGTTGAGGAAATAATTTGAAAAATTTATCATTTAAAGAAACTGAGAAAATTCAGTTGGAATCAAATATTGATTTATTGTGAATTTGCAAAATTTTCAACAAAACAAAATATTTTCAAAATCATACAACTATATATTTAAACTATACAGAGAGTTTACTTTTAAAAATGACCGAAAAAAATATTTTGACTCGATTTATAAAGATGATGGGAAAATGGGAAAAGGTTTTTCAAATAGTTATCATGTGTGTTTTAAGTAGATAGATAAGTAGATGAGATAATATGAAAAATAAAAATGCATCGGCCGGGAATCGAACCCGGGTCGCCCGCGTGGCAGGCGAGCATTCTACCACTGAACCACCGATGCTACGATAAACACTTCATTTCTAATCATAATTAATTAAGACATTTTATTATTAGGAAACAATTTTCAAACACTTGAAATTATAAGAAAGTCGTTGAGGAAATAATTTGAAAAATTTATCATTTAAAGAAACTGAGAAAATTCAGTTGGAATCAAATATTGATTTATTGTGAATTTGCAAAATTTTCAACAAAACAAAATATTTTCAAAATCATACAACTATATATTTAAACTATACAGAGAGTTTACTTTTAAAAATTGACCGAAAAAAAATATTTTGACTCGATTTATAAAGATGATGGGAAAATGGGAAAAGGTTTTTCAAATAGTTATCATGTGTGTTTTAAGTAGATAGATAAGTATGAAAAAATAAAAATGCATCGGCCGGGAATCGAACCCGGGTCGCCCGCGTGGCAGGCGAGCATTCTACCACTGAACCACCGATGCTACGATAAACACTTCATTTCTAATCATAATTAATTAAGACATTTTATTATTAGGAAACAATTTTCAAACACTTGAAATTATAAGAAAGTCGTTGAGGAAATAATTTGAAAAATTTATCATTTAAAGAAACTGAGAAAATTCAGTTGGAATCAAATATTGATTTATGTGAATTTGCAAAATTTTCAACAAAACAAAATATTTTCAAAATCATACAACTATATATTTAAACTATACAGAGAGTTTACTTTTAAAAATTGACCGAAAAAAAATATTTTGACTCGATTTATAAAGATGATGGGAAAATGGGAAAAGGTTTTTCAAATAGTTATCATGTGTGTTTTTAAGTAGATAGATAAGTAGATGAGATAATATGAAAAATAAAAATGCATCGGCCGGGAATCGAACCCGGGTCGCCCGCGTGGCAGGCGAGCATTCTACCACTGAACCACCGATGCTACGATAAACACTTCATTTCTAATCATAATTAATTAAGACATTTTATTATTAGGAAACAATTTTCAAACACTTGAAATTATAAGAAAGTCGTTGAGGAAATAATTTGAAAAATTTATCATTTAAAGAAACTGAGAAAATTCAGTTGGAATCAAATATTGATTTATTGTGAATTTGCAAAATTTCAACAAAACAAAATATTTTCAAAATCATACAACTATATATTTAAACTATACAGAGAGTTTACTTTTAAAAAATTGACCGAAAAAAAATATTTTGACTCGATTTATAAAGATGATGGGAAAATGGGAAAAGGTTTTTCAAATAGTTATCATGTGTGTTTTAAGTAGATAGATAAGTAGATGAGATATAATATGAAAAATAAAAATGCATCGGCCGGGAATCGAACCCGGTCGCCCGCGGCAGGCGAGCATTTCTACCACTGAACCACCGATGCTACGATAAACACTTCATTCTAATCATAATTAATTAAGACATTTTATTATTAGGAAACAATTTTCAAACACTTGAAATTATAAGAAGTCGTTGAGGAAATAATTTGAAAAATTTATCATTTAAAGAAACTGAGAAAATTCAGTTGGAATCAAATATTGATTTATTGTGAATTTGCAAAATTTTCAACAAAACAAAATATATTTTCAAAATCATACAACTATATATTTAAACTATACAGAGAGTTTACTTTTAAAAATTGACCGAAAAAAATATTTTGACTCGATTTATAAAGATGATGGGAAAATGGGAAAAGGTTTTTCAAATAGTTATCATGTGTGTTTTAAGTAGATAAGTAGATGAGATAATATGAAAAATAAAAATGCATCGGCCGGGAATCGAACCCGGGTCGCCCGCGTGGCAGGCGAGCATTCTACCACTGAACCACCTACTACGATAAACACTTCATTTCTAATCATAATTAATTAAGACATTTTATTATTAGGAAACAATTTTCAAACACTTGAAATTATAAGAAAGTCGTTGAGGAAATAATTTGAAAAATTTATCATTTAAAGAAACTGAGAAAATTCAGTTGGAATCAAATATTGATTTATTGTGAATTTGCAAAATTTTTCAACAAAACAAAATATTTTCAAAATCATACAACTATATATTTAAACTATACAGAGAGTTTACTTTTAAAAATTGACCGAAAAAAAATATTTTGACTCGATTTATAAAGATGATGGGAAAATGGGAAAAGGTTTTTCAAATAGTTATCATGTGTGTTTTAAGTAGATAGATAAGTAGATGATGATAATATGAAAAATAAAAATGCATCGGCCGGGAATCGAACCCGGGTCGCCCGCGTGGCAGGCGAGCATTCTACCACTGAACACCGATGCTACGATAAACACTTCATTTCTAATCATAATTAATTAAGACATTTTATTATTAGGAAACAATTTTCAAACACTTGAAATTATAAGAAAGTCGTTGAGGAAATAATTTGAAAAATTTATCATTTAAAGAAACTGAGAAAATTCAGTTGGAATCAAATATTGATTTATTGTGAATTTGCAAAATTTTCAACAAAACAAAATATTTTCAAAATCATACAACTATATATTTAAACTATACAGAGAGTTTACTTTTAAAAATTGACCGAAAAAAAATATTTTGACTCGATTTATAAAGATGATGGGAAAATGGGAAAAGGTTTTTCAAATAGTTATCATGTGTGTTTTAAGTAGATAGATAAGTAGATGAGATAATATGAAAAATAAAAATGCATCGGCCGGGAATCGAACCCGGGTCGCCCGCGTGGGCAGGCGAGCATTCTACCACTGAACCACCGATGCTACGATAAACACTTCATTCTAATCATAATTAATTAAGACATTTTATTATTAGGAAAAATTTTCAAACACTTGAAATTATAAGAAAGTCGTTGAGGAAATAATTTGAAAAATTTATCATTTAAAGAAACTGAGAAAATTTGGAATCAAATATTGATTTATTGTGAATTTGCAAAATTTTCAACAAAACAAAATATTTTCAAAATCATACAACTATATATTTAAACTATACAGAGAGTTTACTTTTAAAATTGACCGAAAAAAAATATTTTTGACTCGATTTATAAAGATGATGGGAAAATGGGAAAAGGTTTTTCAAATAGTTATCATGTGTTTTAAGTAGATAGATAAGTAGATGAGATAATATGAAAAATAAAAATGCATCGGCCGGGAATCGAACCCGGGTCGCCCGCGTGGCAGGCGAGCATTCTACCACTGAACACCGATGCTACGATAAACACTTCATTTCTAATCATAATTAATTAAGACATTTTATTATTAGGAAACAATTTTCAAACACTTGAAATTATAAGAAAGTCGTTGAGGAAATAATTTGAAAATTTATCATTTAAAGAAACTGAGAAAAATTCAGTTGGAATCAAATATTGATTTATTGTGAATTTGCAAAATTTTCAACAAAACAAAATATTTTCAAAATCATACAACTATATATTTAAACTATACAGAGAGTTTACTTTTAAAAATTGACCGAAAAAAAATATTTTGACTCGATTTATAAAGATGATGGGAAAATGGGAAAAGGTTTTTTCAAATAGTTATCATGTGTGTTTTAAGTAGATAGATAAGATGAATAATATGAAAAATAAAAATGCATCGGCCGGGAATCGAACCCGGGTCGCCCGCGTGGCAGGCGAGCATTCTACCACTGAACCACCGATGCTACGATAAACACTTCATTTCTAATCATAATTAATTAAGACATTTTATTATTAGGAAACAATTTTCAAAACACTTGAAATTATAAGAAAGTCGTTGAGGAAATAATTTGAAAAATTTATCATTTAAAGAAACTGAGAAAATTCAGTTGGAATCAAATATTGATTTATTGTGAATTTGCAAAATTTTCAACAAAACAAAATATTTTCAAAATCATACAACTATATATTTAAACTATACAGAGAGTTTACTTTTAAAAATTGACCGAAAAAAAATATTTTGACTCGATTTATAAAGATGATGGGAAAATGGGAAAAGGTTTTCAAATAGTTATCATGTGTTTTTTAGTAGATAGATAGATAATATGAAAAATAAAATGCATCGGCCGGGAATCGAACCCGGGTCGCCCGCGTGGCAGGCGAGCATTCTACCACTGAACCACCGATGCTACGATAAACACTTCATTTCTAATCATAATTAATTAAGACATTTTATTATTAGGAAACAATTTTCAAACACTTGAATTATAAGAAAGTTTGTTGAGGAAATTAAAAAATTTATCATTTAAAGAAACTGAGAAAATTCAGTTGGAATCAAATATTGATTTATTGTGAATTTGCAAAATTTTCAACAAAACAAAATATTTTCAAAATCATACAACTATATATTTTAAACTATACAGAGAGTTTACTTTTAAAAAATTGACCGAAAAAAAATATTTGACTCGATTTATAAAGATGATGGGAAAATGGGAAAAGGTTTTTCAAATAGTTATCATGTGTGTTTTAAGTAGATAGATAAGTAGATGAGATAATATGAAAAATAAAAATGCATCGGCCGGGAATCGAACCCGGGTCGCCCGCGTGGCAGGCG
>JACMZG010000067.1:10832-28381 GCA_018340805.1 Microvelia longipes
ATAATGGACGAAAAGAAATACTTAAATATTTTATGTCAGAATGTTCAGGCTTAAATAACAAAACAGAAATTTTAAGTGCAGCATGTGAAGTTATAAGTGGAAGTGTTATGCTTAACTGAACACTGGTTGAAGGAAAGTGAACTCACTGCTGTGCAAATTAGGGGATACAAAACCTGTATCTTACTACTGTAGAACTAAGCATATTAGAGGGGGGTCGGGTATATGGGTTAAACAAGATAGTGAATTATATAGTTTTAAAAGAAGGGATTGATATAGAAAAATAAGCATGAACTTACTATTGAGTGCTCTGCGATAGAAATAAAGTATAAACTAGGGTAATAAAAATATTACCAATATAGTATTAAATATTACAGGTCTGATGCCGGTAGTTTTGAAAATTTTCTTACATCTCTTGAAAAGCTATTAGATAAGATAGCATGTAATAAGAATAATATCATTTTAACTGGGGATTTAAATATTGACTCTATGAAGGACAAAAAGACAAAAAGAGAACTGTACGAAATCTTTCAAAGAATAACTTAACTAACACCTGTAGTAAACCGACAAGAATTACTGAAACGACTGCCACTTCCATGACTATATGTGACTGATATAAGTAAACATTTAATAAATAGTAATGTAATAGAATTAGGATTATCTGATCACTGTGCTATATCTACTAAAATTCAAAATAAAAATTTAACAAAAAGTAAAAGGAAGCAATTATTGAATGCAGAATAGTTACTGACAGAAATCTAGAAAATTGGTCTATGCTTTAGATAATGAAACATGGGATGAAATTAATGAAACTTCTGCAGATACCTGAGTGTCAATGAAATGTATGATTGTTTCCATAGTAAATTATTAGATATAATAAACTATATCATGCTGTGAAGAAATTTCAAATTAATAAAGCTAGAAGTAAGAAAGATGTATTGACTGCAGGTTTGATTGTATCGGGGGAAATGCTAAGGGTTCTACACGCGGAAAAGAAAATTGACAAGGATATAGTTCCATATTATAAAAAATATAAAGCTATATATAAGAAACTTATTAAAATAGTCAATAAGGATGTAGTTAGGGAAAAATAGATAAGATAGATACAATAATACAAAAGAACTTTGGAAAATAGTAAACGAACAAATGGTAAATTAGGTAATGACAAAAATAATAAAATTCAAATAAAGTTAAATGAAAAATAATAAGGGATAGCAAAACAGTAGCTGATGCTTTTAATAACCATTATATTAACTTACCAGGGGTTAACCTTGACTCTGTTACGAGTCAAAAAATTAATGATTATATTAGTACAATAGACAGGGTGGAAAAACTCTATTTTTCTTAAAAAGTTTACTGAAAGCGAAATTTATAAAATAATAAAAAACTTAAAAAATTCTAACTCTAATGACGTATATTACTTAAATAATAAAATAATAAAATATATAGCAGATAGTATTGTAAGACTATAACTATAATTGTAAATAAAATGTTAAAGGACGGGTTTTTTCCCGAAAAACTTAAAGTTTCTAAATTATTCCTATTTATAAACAGAAAGGGAATTCCCAATTAATTGAAAATATAGGCCTGTCTCAATCTTCCAATAGTTTCTAAAATTTTTGAAAGGGCAATACATGACGTATTTATGAGCTTTTTAAGTAAATTTGGAGTTTTAGTTGATGAGCAATATGGGTTTAGAAAATCAAGATCAACCATATCAGCATTAAATAATCTGTTAACTAACTGTATGATAATTTAGATAATAGTGAAAAATGAAAAAATTTTGGCTATACTTGTTGATTTATCCAAGGCTTTTTGACTTGGTTGATCATCAATTACTGCTGAAAAACTGAACAGATTAGGTATAAGGGGTAAAATCTTATCTTGAAAATAGGACTCAGTTCGTTGTAATTAAAAATGATAAGGGAGAAATGAAGTCTGAACCTAAAATATTGGTTAGAGGAGTACCACAAGGGTTATACTTGGACCTTTGTTGTTTCTATATATATTAATGACCTTACAAAAGCCATAAGTCTAATAAAATTATTCTATATGCAGATGATGTAACTATGGTTTTGTTGGTTCAAATGATGACATATTGGAAAAAACCGCTAATATGGCCTTAAACAACTAGCAAGGTGGATTCGACTAAATAGATTAAAGCTTAATGAATCTAAAACAGAATTTATTCGAGTAGTAAATAGGGTAAATGGGAACAGAGTAAATAATAATTAAAATTTGAAATATAATGACAATAATATCGTGAATGTAAAATTACTAAATTATTAGGAGTTAAAATAGATCAAACAATTAGCTGGGTAAATCAAATTGAAGAAACAAACAAGAAATTAAACTCAAGCTACTATATAATCAGGGAGCTTAAAAAATGTTTAACTGAAAAATGAGCTTCTACAGGTTTATAATGGACTTGTCAAGTCAAAGTTGTATGGTGTTGAGCTCTGGGCAATGCTCTTTGTGCGCGTAAATCTTTAATTATTCAAAAGAAAATTCTTAGATGCATAGGCAATATACCACCTAGAAAATCCTGCAAGACATTATTCAGGAAATTTAAAGTTTTAACAATACCAGCCATATATATACTAAACCAGCTAGTTCAAGTAAAGAAAAATTTTGGCAATTATACAAAAAATGGAGATAAGCACCACTATAATACCAGAAATAAAAATTTATTAAGAATAAACCAACATAAAACTTCAAAATATAAATTAGTTCAGATTATCAGGGTAGTATTGTACAACTCATTACCACAAAATATAAAAGACATTGATGAAATAAAATGTTTTAAATCAAAATGCAAAGAATTGCTCATCAAAAAACCCATTTATAATTTATCAGAGTTTTTAATTAAATAAATAATTACGTCATGCATTGTTAAGTGTATTCTAATTATTTGATGTATTTTATTAAACTATATATGACCTTAAGTGTATTCTAATTATTTTATGTATTTTATTAAACTATATATGACCTCAAGCTATTGTATTTTTTTGTATACTTATTGGCAAATAAAAATAGTTTTTATTATTTTTATTTATAACTAGTAACATACAACTCAAGACAAACTCAAAATTTTATATAAAACAATGGCGTATCAGACGCCCAAAACCCTAACGAAATGATATCGAAAGTATTTAACTAAATCTAATTTCATGCGCCATCCAACCAAAATGATATGCAAAAAAAAACTATAATTATATAACTGGATTAAATATTAAATAAAAGTGGTAGACTGATATATCATAAAGCATTTAATGATTGACATATATATGAAGTTAACTTTCTTATAAGCTCAACCTTAAAATTAATCGATAATTGGCGAACCTTGACTAGAAGGTATTTAACATTAAATTAATAACATACTTAAAATTAAAAAATAGCAATAATGATAGATAAATAATATAATAATCGCAGACTAAATAACAAAATATAAAATATAAACTCTAATTACTCAGACGAGCGTTTGGTTCAAGGGAAAGGAAAGTCGCAGTGGCGCGCCGGTAACGATAAATAAATGTCCCAAAATACGGAAGTACTAAAAGGCTACTTACGGCCATTATCTCAAAATTTAAGTTAACGTCCATATTCCAAAATAAACACTTAAATATGACACTAACTTAACTTAAAACTCTAAATAAATTAATAAAAACTTAATTACAGGACCCTTGGTCCGCTTATCGCCATTGAACCCTTTTCTTTCCCTTCAGACCAACCAAAATTTATCTCAAAATATAAAATTTACGTAATAAATTCGGACAATAAATTACAAAAATTAAGTAAAAAATCACATTAATTTACATATATTCGTATTTCTTAAACCTATAATAAATTCTTTAAATCTAGAAGAAAAGCCAGATTTCCATGGGAAAGTTTGCCACTGATTCGCCACTTCCCGGGGAAATTCAAATAAAACGTTGATTTGACGGGCGCAGGTCCAAACTGGAATAAGGGTGGCTGACCGTTCCTCACTCTAACCTTCACAGTAACCTGACGGCTATAGCCTGGATTCGCCTTCATTGTTTATCCACATTGCCGACGTAAACAAAACTCGAGAATAACCTTGCTACACAAGTTATTTCAAGCGACAGAAGTTGAAATCCATTAAAAGATGTTAAGTTATCAAGTTTGTGAAGTGATACGGTGAGTTAGTGGAAGTTCGAAATACAATGATATGCATAACCCTACTCCTTCTGATGGAAGTAAACCAAACCAGTGCGGAGTGTTTTCAACCAATATATATACTATTATATATTAATATATATATATATATATATACAATATATATAAACATTAAAGATAATAATAATAACTTACAGAGGGTGAAAACATAGGTGTTGTGGGTTTTAGAAAATTTTCGACATACGTCTTCGTCGTCTATAGAGAAAGGAAGTTTCCGAGCTACTGAAGTGATGGAAGAAGTATAGCTTTAAATCTCATGCAGCCGACCAGTGCGCGAACTCTAGCGGGTAAAGTATGAACTGCTGTTTCTGGTAGCTGGGGTAACCGGTACTATGCGTCCGCAACGCGAGATTCAAAGTGCCTAGCACAAACCCGAACTCGGAAACGGAGGTAGGAGATAAAAGGAAGGATAGGAATATACCAATAACTATAAGTATGATAATTATGGGGTATAAGTAGATATATATCTATTAATTATACGAAAATAGAATATAATATAATATAGAAAGAGGTCTTAATGTTCGAAATAGAGAGAAACGTGCAATAAAAAGAGAAGCGAATGAAGATATAATACCAAGGGGGAAAATAGATAAATAAAAAATGTATCGAAATATAAATGAAAGAAATATGTAAAAAAGATAACAAATAAAAAAAGGAAACAATACAAATAATAAAATTATATACATATATACAAGAAAAATAAATAAAATAAAAATAAAAAAAATAAAAAAAATATAATAATATAAATAATACAGATTAAAACTAAAATAAAATTATCTTTATTGATACCAGGGGGGATCTAGATTTAGTGACAAGCTGTAAGCAGCTTCCAAAGACCTCCTGTCAAGCTCAGAGGTTTCAGGTTTGAGTGTTTTAAGAACTCGGACAGTATAGCAATTATCGAAATTAAGATTATGAGAAGCGGCATGCTGGGCTACAGGAAGGTTTGCACGTCTAGTAACGGAGTAGCGGTGGTTGTTAATGCGGATGTTGAGGGGAGTACTGGTTTCACCGATGTAGAACGCTTCACATACTTTACACTCAAGAGCATAAACAAGATTGGAAGATTGACAGTTAGAGTGTGACTGAATAGGATAAGATAAATGGGTAACCGGACTAGTAAAAATTGTGGAGGGGTTAATAATATTGCATACCAGGCAGCGAGGCTTGTTGCATTTATGTGAACCTGGGGTGGTTTCGGGCCAATCTGATGGTTAGGGTTTGTGTGCACCACCATATTTCTAAGATTAGGAGGTCTACGGAAGGAAATGGAGGGAGGCTTTGGCAAAAGATCTCTGGTGAGTTGTGAGGCATTCAGAATAGGTAGGCCAGATCTGAGGACGTGTTTTAGTTTGTGTAGACCAAGGGAGTACGTCGTGACTAGATTGACAGGATTCTCTTCAGTAGGGTCTGTTGGTGGATGGGGGTAATATGGTTTATTGAGTTGTTTGTTTACTAGGGCTTCTGGATAACCACGTGAGGTGAGGGCTTGTGAGAGATTCGTTTTAAAGTTGTCAAGGCTCTCGGCATTAGAGCAGATCCTATGTCCTCTTGTAGCAAGGAAGTAGGGAATGGCTTGCTTAGTGTGGGAAGGGTGACAAGAAGTAAAGTGAAGGTATTGTTGATGGTTTGTTGGTTTTATATGGACTGAGGTAGTAAAACTTCCGGTTTTCTAATTTTAAGTCGACATCCAAGAATGTGGCAGAAACTTGAGAGTAGGACCAGGTAAAGCGGACACTGAAGCTAGAGTTAAGGGAGTTAAGGAAGACAAGTAAAGAGTCTAGATCGTGATGCCAAATCATAAAAATGTCGTCGATGAAGCGACGCCAGCAGAACGGTTTAAGAGGGTGGCTTTCCAAGAAGGTTTGTTCTAATTTTCCCATAAAAAGATTCGCATAGCTAGGCGCAAACTTAGCGCCCATCGCGGTGCCCTTTGTTTGTAAGTAAAAGGAATCGCCAAAGCGGAACACATTTGTAGTAAGTATTATTCTAGCCAGTTGTACAAGGAAATCGGTGGAAGGATTGTGAGGAAGTGAACGTTGATTAAGAAAAAATTCCATAGCGGATAGGCCCTCATCATGAATGTTGGTGTATAAAGCCGAGACATCTATAGTAACTAAGAAAACTCCAGGTGGGACGGGAGTGGGGATAGAACGTATGAAACTCAAAAAATCGTAGGTGTCTTTAATATGAGAAGGGAGCGCTTTAACTAAGGGTTGTAGATGTGAGTCCACAAATGCTGAAGCGCGTTCAGTGTTACCGCCACAACTAGATATAATAGGTCGGGCTATCTGTTTAGGGTTATCCACTTTGTGTATTTTGGGGAGGAGGTAAAAGTGGGGCGTGCGGGGGTTTTTGGGTATGAGTAGAGCAACAGTTTCCTCTGGGAGCTTCTCCAGTTGAGCTGAATCTCTTATGAAGGTTTCTAGTTGTATAGCGAAGGTGGGGGTTAAGTCAACATCAAGTTTTTCGTAAGCATTAGTGAATAGTTGGCGTTGTGCTTCAGCATCATAGTCCTAAGTCTCGCGAAACGTATTTTTTCGTCATTAGGGACCTCTGAAACGGATTTGTGTCGTGGTCCGAGGTTCGAATTCCGCCATGACGCCTATCCCATTAGCCGAATTTCCAAAGGAAATTCGCTAAAAGGAAAAACATAAAAATCAAATAAGTAATAGCAGGATACCAATCTATTCCTTGACTTCAAGGCTCCACGGCTTACTGCCCAATTAATTAATAAGTGATTAAAAATAAAAATAATTAAAGAATTGTAATCATAATAAATGTGAATAAATAGTAGTTTAATATGAATATAGGGGTATGTTTGTATATGTGTGTAATGCATATATACAGGGTGTCCCCGGATGGGGTTGCCTATACGTGTAAATGACAAAAAATTTCATTTTTCGACAAAAAGTCACTCTTGATAAAAGCTCCTGCATGTCTTTAAACTAAGATTTATCATAGTTTTATTTTTTTTATTTTTAAGGGTGGATTCAAAAACTGCAATATTTAAAAAATGGACGAAGAGTAAAGTAGGTTTATTGTTTATTTTTCGACAAAATGTCACTCTTTACAAAATTTTCTGTTTGTTTTTAAATGAAGATTTATCATATTAAAAAAATTATATCATGTAAACTGCACTCAAAATTCACAATTTTTTGAAAATGCATCAAGAGTAAAGTAGGCTTATTTTTCATTTCTCGACAAAACGTCACTCTTCATAAATAATTCTGCTTGGCTTTAAATGTAGGAATACCACATTAAAAAATAAAATTGATGTAAAATGTATTTAATAATTTTTAACTTTTTATAATTGCATTAAGAATAAAGTGGTTAAAATATTGATTTTTCAAATAAATGTCACTCTTTATAAAATGTTCTATTTCCCATTCAAAACTATTATATGCCATTAAAAAGTTAATTATGAAATATTCGGGTTTTAGTGTCCCCGATTAGGTTGCCTATACGTGTGAATGAAAAAAAAATTCATTTTTCGACAAAAAGTCATTCTTTATAAAAAGTTTTGCTTGTTTTAAAAGAAGATTTATCATATTACAAATTCAGACTATGTAAACTTCACACAACAATCACAATTTTTCTAATATTGCATCAAGAGTAAAGTAGGCTTATTTCTTATTTCTCGACAAGAAGTCACTCTTTATAAAAAAATCTGCTTGTATTCAAATGAAGATTTATTATATTACAAAGTTCAAACATTTTTCCAAATTTGGGTGGTGGGGGTAAATTGGGTGAATTTTGAAAAAATTATTTTGAATTTTTTTATAGAAAACTTGTCTCAGGGAAACAATTAAACAATTTTATAAAGAATACTTTTTTTTTTGAAAAGTCAAAATTAAGCCTACTTTACTCTTCGTCCATTTTTTAAAAGTTGCAGTTTTTGAGTCACCCTTAAAAATAAAAAATAAAACTATGATAATCTTAGTTTAAAGACATGCAGGAGCTTTTATCAAGAGTGACTTTTTGTCGAAAAATGAAATTTTTTGTCATTTACACGTATAGGCAACCCATCCGGGGACACCCTGTATGTATATTTGTGTGTATGTAATTGTGTATATAATTGTATGTATATATGTATATGTATGTATGTATATATATAATATATATATATTATATATATTTATATATATATTATATATATATATATATATATATATATATATATATATATATATATATATATATATTATATATATATATATATATATATATTATATATATTATATATATATTATTATATAATATATATATATATATATATTATATATATATATATATATATATATATATATATATATATATATATATATATATATATATATATATATACATACATACATACAAACACACATAATGATTAACTTAAGGTGGTGAAACGATGAGATATGTGGGGTTATTTATTTATTGTTTATTTTTATAGAAATACATTTAAGAAGGTATTTTATTAGTTATTTTTTCTCATGCTGCTTATCTTAAAATAAAACTTGTTTTGGTTGTTTTCAGGGTTACTACTGGCTATATCGGGGAGACGGAGCCTGTGGTATCAATAAAATGCCCACATCAGCTGTTCTGTAATCTACAGAGACAAACACACTCAAACCAATATTGGTCAATAGTGACCCCTGCTCTCCTCAGGCTCCTGGGCCAGCACGAGCAGGGTATCTTTATAAATATATTATTTATGTACTAACTTTGTATATTACTTAAATAAAGAAGTTTAAAAATTAATTAACCACGTCAGCTGTTCTGTAATCTACAGAGACAACCACACTCAAACCACGCCAGCTGTTCTGTAATCTACAGAGACAAACACACTCAAACGACACATTTTATACTAATAAACTTTTCCTTTATTCCTGTATCTTTGTTTTAAACTTATTACACATATTTTGTGTCTATAGCATAGTACAATAGAAAACATTTTGAATAGAAATGTTAAGCTCTTTGCTAAGATGACCACACTGCTTTTTGATGCATCTTCATCTAACTGGTCTACAAATAGAATATTTTTCATATTTTGAGAGTAATTTTTTATGTTATAATACGACACACGGCTAAAATCAATTGACACCCCGCCAAAATCTCAATGCTTTCAACCCTCTTTTTTTATTAAAAAAATCCCTTCTTTTATGTAACAAAAAAATCCCTACTCTGGCAACACTGAAAGTCAGGTTATGTTTGACTTTTATTATTTGTTTTTATTATTTGATATCGTTTTTTTTATTTAAAAATTATTTATTTACTTTTTAAGAGGGAATATTCTTGTATCTTATAAAATCCAACTAAGTGTTGCTTTTAAATTTGTTCGGGAAGTATGAATTAAGTGGAGTTAAAGTTGTTATTACGTAATGCTAGGATCATAATAGTTCTTTGATAAAAGTTTGACGATTTGAATAAATTGTCAGCTATAATTACTTTTTTCCAAAACAAACTGCTTTTTTGGGTCAAGTTTGTATAATTGAATGCGTAGTGTTTCATATTATAAAAATAATATGACACAATATGCATTCAAGACTTAAAAAAGTCAAGACTGTCATCTATTGAAAGACATAGCCTTTTAAAAAAAAATGCTGTCTTTTGGTCGACAGCTCAAAATGTTAGTTCTATCGAAAATAGATAGTGCAATTTTCGTCAAAAATGCGTGTCTGAAAATTCGCAGAAAAATGTTTGATTCAACACTTTTCTCGACAACGTACGTGCTAGGATCAAATGATTGGTATATTTGGATTCAGCGTCGAAAACTACGTAAGAATACACTTTTAGTTTTTAAAAATAGTGAAATTTAATGTTTACCGAAATTTCGGTCTCGTCGTGTGTAGTCAAATCTATACATTGACTTTTCTCAACAAGTAAACATGGCTGGAAAAATAAAGGTAGCGTTGTATTCAGAGGGTAAAACTTGATAGGAATCGCAGAAAACCGCTTCTCAAAAGGTTAGTTCTATCGAAAATAAGATAGTGCAATTTTCGTCAAAAATGCGTGTCTGAAATTCGCAGAAAAATGTTCAATTACACTTTTCTCGACAACCGTACGTGCTAGGATCAAATGATTGGTATATTTGGATTCAGCGTCGAAAACTACGTAAGAATACACTTTTAGTTTTTAAAAAATAGTGAAATTTAATGTTTACCGAAATTTCGGTCTCGTCGTGTGTAGTCAAATCTATACATTGACTTTTCTCAACAAGTAAACATGGCTGGACAAAATAAAGGTAGCGTTGTATTCAGAGGGTCAAACTTAATAGGAATCGCAGAAAACCGCTTCTCAAAAGGTTAGTTCTATCGAAAATAAGATAGTGCAATTTTCGTCAAAAATGCGTGTCTGAAATTAGCAAAAAAATGTTCAATTGCACTTTTCTCGACAACCGTACGTGCTAGGATCAAATGATTAGTATATTTAGATTCAGCGTCGAAAACTACGTAAGAATACACTTTTAGTTTTTAAAAATAGTGAAATTTAATGTTTACCGAAATTTCGGTCTCGTCGTGTGTAGTCAAATCTATGCGTTGACTTTTCTCAACAAGTAAACATGGCTGGACAAAAATAAAGGTAGCGTTGTATTCAGAGGGTAAAACTTGATAGGAATCGCAGAAAACCGCTTCTCAAAAGGTTAGTTCTATCGAAAATAAGATAGTGCAATTTTCGTCAAAATGCGTGTCTGAAATTCGCAGAAAAATGTTGATTACACTTTTCTCGACAACCGTACGTGCTAGGATCAAATGATTGGTATATTTGGATTCAGCGTCGAAAACTACGTAAGAATACACTTTTAGTTTTTAAAAATAGTGAAATTTAATGTTTACCGAAATTTCGGTCTCGTCGTGTGTAGTCAAATCTATACATTGACTTTTCTCAACAAGTAAACATGGCTGGACAAAATAAAGGTAGCGTTGTATTCAGAGGGTAAAACTTAATAGGAATCGCAGAAAACCGCTTCTCAAAAGGTTAGTTCTATCAAAAATAAGATAGTGCAATTTTCGTCAAAAATGCGTGTCTGAAATTCGCAGAAAAATGATTGCACTTTTCTCGACAACCGTACGTGCTAGGATCAAATGATTGGTATTTTGGATTCAGCGTCGAAAACTACGTAAGAATACACTTTTAGTTTTTAAAATAGTGAAATTTAATGTTTACCGAAATTTCGGTCTCGTCGTGTGTAGTCAAATCTATGTGTTGACTTTTCTCAACAAGTAAACATGGCTGGACAAAAATAAAGGTAGCGTTGTATTCAGAGGGTAAAACTTAATAGGAATCGCAGAAAACCGCTTCTCAAAAGGTTAGTTCTATCGAAAATAAGATAGTGCAATTTTCGTCAAAAATGCGTGTCTGAAATTCGCAGAAAAATGTCAATTGCACTTTTCTCGACAACCGTACGTGCTAGGATCAAATGATTGGTATATTTGGATTCAGCGTCGAAAACTACGTAAGAATACACTTTTAGTTTTTAAAAATAGTGAAATTTAATGTTTACCGAAATTTCGGTCTCGTCGTGTGTAGTCAAATCTATACATTGACTTTCTCAACAAGTAACATGGCTGGACAAAAATAAAGGTAGCGTTGTATTCAGAGGGTAAAACTTGATAGGAATCGCAGAAAACCGCTTCTCAAAAGGTTAGTTCTATCGAAAATAAGATAGTGCAATTTTCGTCAAAAATGCGTGTCTGAAATTCGCAAAAAATGTTTTGATTACACTTTTCTCGACAACCGTACGTGCTAGGATCAAATGATTAGTATATTTAGATTCAGCGTCGAAAACTACGTAAGAATACACTTTTAGTTTTTAAAAATAGTGAAATTTAAGTTTTACCGAAATTTTGGTCTCGTCGTGTGTAGTCAAATCTATACATTGACTTTTCTCATCAAGTAAACATGGCTGGACAAAATTAAGGTAGCGTTGTATTCAGAGGGTAAAACTTGATAGGAATCGCAGAAAACCGCTTCTCAAAAGGTTAGTTCTATCGAAAATAAGATAGTGCAATTTTCGTCAAAAATGCGTGTCTGAAATTCGCAGAAAAATGTTTGATTACACTTTTCTCGACAACCGTACGTGCTAGGATCAAATGATTGGTATATTTGGATTCAGCGTCGAAAACTACGTAAGAATACACTTTTAGTTTTTAAAAATAGTGAAATTTAATGTTTACCGAAATTTCGGTCTCGTCGTGTGTAGTCAAATCTATACATTGACTTTTCTCAACAAGTAAACATGGCTGGACAAAAGTAAAGGTAGCGTTGTATTCAGAGGGTAAAACTTAATAGGAATCGCAGAAAACCGCTTCTCAAAAGGTTAGTTCTATCGAAAATAAGATAGTGCAATTTTCGTCAAAAATGCGTGTCTGAAATTCGCAGAAAAATGTTTGATTACACTTTTCTCGACAACCGTACGTGCTAGGATCAAATGATTGGTATATTTGGATTCAGCGTCGAAAACTACGTAAGAATACACTTTTAGTTTTTAAAAATAGTAAATTTAATGTTTACCGAAATTTCGGTCTCGTCGTGTGTAGTCAAATCTATGTGTTGACTTTTCTCAACAAGTAAACATGGCTGGACAAAAATAAAGGTAGGTTGTATTCAGGGTAAAACTTAATAGGAATCGCAGAAAACCGCTTCTCAAAAGGTTAGTTCTATCGAAAATAAGATAGTGCAATTTTCGTCAAAAATGCGTGTCTGAAATTCGCAGAAAAATGTTTGATTACACTTTTCTCGACAACCGTACGTGCTAGGATCAAATGATTGGTATATTTGGATTCAGCGTCGAAAACTACGTAAGAATACACTTTTAGTTTTTAAAAATAGATGTATAATGTTTACCGAAATTTCGGTCTTGTCGTGTGTAGTCAAAACTATGTTGACTTTCTCAACAAGTAAACATGGCTGGACAAAATAAAGGTAGCGTTGTATTCAGAGGGTAAACTTGATAGGAATCGCAGAAAACCGCTTCTCAAAAGGTTAGTTCTATCGAAAATAAGATAGCAATTTTCGTCAAAAATGCGTGTCTAAAATTAGCAGAAAAATGTTTGATTACACTTTTCTCGACAACCGTACGTGCTAGGATCAAATGATTGGTATATTTGGATTCAGCGTCGAAAACTACGTAAGAATACACTTTTAGTTTTTAAAATAGTGAAATTTAATGTTTACCGAAATTTCGGTCTCGTCGTGTGTAGTCAAAACTATACATTGACTTTTCTCAACAAGTAAACATGCCTGGCCAAAATAAAGGTAGCGTTGTATTCAGAGGGTAAACTCAATAGGAATCGCAAAAAACCGCTTCTCAAAAGGTTAGTTCTATCGAAAATAAGATAGTGCAATTTTCGTCAAAAATGCGTGTCTAAAATTAGCAAAAAAATGTTGATTGCACTTTTCTCGACAACCGTACGTGCTAGGATCAAATGATTGGTATATTTGGATTCAGCGTCGAAAACTACGTAAGAACACTTTTAGTTTTTAAAAATAGTGAAATTTAATGTTTACCGAAATTTCGGTCTCGTCGTGTGTAGTCAAATCTATGTGACTTTTCTCAACAAGTAAACATGGCTGGACAAAAATAAAGGTAGGTTGTATTCAGAGGGTAAACTTGATAGGAATCGCAGAAAACCGCTTCTCAAAAGGTTAGTTCTATCGAAAATAAGATAGTGCAATTTTCGTCAAAAATGCGTGTCTGAAATTCGCAGAAAAATGTTCAATTGCACTTTTCTCGACAACCGTACGTGCTAGGATCAAATGATTGGTATATTTAGATTCAGCGTCGAAAACTACGTAAGAATACACTTTTAGTTTTTAAAAATAGTGAAATTTAATGTTTACCGAAATTTCGGTCTCGTCGTGTGTAGTCAAATCTATACATTGACTTTTCTCAACAAGTAAACATGGCTGGACAAAATAAAGGTAGCGTTGAATTTAGAGGGTGAAACTCAATAGGAATCGCAAAAAACCGCTTCTCAAAAGGTTAGTTCTATCGAAAATAAGATAGTGCAATTTTTTCGTCAAAAATGCGTGTCTGAAATTCGCAGAAAAATGTTGATTACACTTTTCTCGACAACCGTACGTGCTAGGATCAAATGATGGTATATTTGGATTCAGCGTCGAAACTACGTAAGAATACACTTTTAGTTTTTTAAAATAGTGAAATTTAATTTACCGAATTTCGGTCTCGTCGTGTGTAGTCAAATCTATGTTGACTTTTCTCAACAAGTAAACATGGCTGGACAAAATAAAGGTAGCGTTGTATTCAGTGTGAAACTCAATAGGAATCGCAAAAAACCGCTTCTCAAAAGGTTAGTTCTATCGAAAATAAGATAGTGCAATTTTTGTTAAAAATGCGTGTCTGAAATTAGCAAAAAAATGTTCAATTGCACTTTTCTCGACAACCGTACGTGCTAGGATCAAATGATTGGTATATTTGGATTCAGCGTCGAAAACTACGTAAGAATACACTTTTAGTTTTTAAAAATAATTTAATTTTTACCGAATTTCGGTCTCGTCGTGTGTAGTCAAATCTATGTTGACTTTTCTCAACAAGTAAACATGGCTGGACAAAAAAAGGTAGCGTTGTATTCAGAGGTAAAACTTAATAGGAATCGCAGAAAACCGCTTCTCAAAAGGTTAGTTCTATCGAAAATAAGATAGTGCAATTTTCGTCAAAAATGCGTGTCTGAATTCGCAGAAAAATGTTGATTACACTTTTCTCGACAACCGTACGTGCTAGGATCAAATGATTGGTATTTTGGATTCAGCGTCGAAAACTACGTAAGAATACACTTTTAGTTTTTAAAAAATAGTGAAATTTAATTACCGAAATTTCGGTCTCGTCGTGTGTAGTCAAATCTATACATTGACTTTTCTCAACAAGTAAACATGGCTGGACAAAAGTAAAGGTAGCGTTGTATTCAGAGGGTGAAACTCAATAGGAATCGCAAAAAACCGCTTCTCAAAAGGTTAGTTCTATCGAAAATAAGATAGTACAATTTTTGTTAAAAATGCATGTCTAAAATTAGCAGAAAAATGTTGATTACACTTTTCTCGACAACCGTACGTGCTAGGATCAAATGATTGGTATATTTGGATTCAGCGTCGAAAACTACGTAAGAATACACTTTTAGTTTTTAAAAATAGTGAAATTTAATGTTTACCGAAATTTTGGTCTCGTCGTGTGTAGTCAAATCTATACATTGACTTTTCTCAACAAGTAAACATGGCTGGACAAAATAAAGGTAGCGTTGTATTCAGAGGGCAAACTTAATAGGAATCGAAGAAAACCGCTTCTCAAAAGGTTAGTTCTATCGAAAATAAGATAGTGCTTTTTCGTCAAAAATGCGTGTCTGAAATTCGCAGAAAAATGTTCTATTGCACTTTTCTCGACAACCGTACGTGCTAGGATCAAATGATTGGTATATTTGGATTCAGCGTCGAAAACTACGTAAGAATACACTTTTAGTTTTTAAAAATAGTGAAATTTAATGTTTACCGAAATTTCGGTCTCGTCGTGTGTAGTCAAATCTGTGTTGACTTTTCTCAACAAGTAAACATGGCTGGACAAAATAAAGGCGTTGTATTCAGAGGGTCAAACTTAATAGGAATCGCAGAAAACCGCTTCTCAAAAGGTTAGTTCTATCGAAAATAAGATAGTGCAATTTTCGTCAAAAATGCGTGTCTGAAATTCGCAGAAAAATGTTTGATTACACTTTTCTCGACAACCGTACGTGCTAGGATCAAATGATTGGTATATTTGGATTCAGCGTCGAAAACTACGTAAGAATACACTTTTAGTTTTTAAAAATAGTGAAATTTTACCTAAATTTTGGGTCGTCGTGTGTAGTCAAATCTATACATTGACTTTTCTCATCAAGTAAACATGGCTGGACAAAAGTAAAGGTAGCGTTGTATTCAGGTGAAACTTGATAGGAATCGCAGAAAACCGCTTCTCAAAAGGTTAGTTCTATCGAAAAAAAGATAGTGCAATTTTCGTCAAAAATGCGTGTCTGAAATTCGCAGAAAAATGTTCAATTGCACTTTTCTCGACAACCGTACGTGCTAGGATCAAATGATTGGTATATTTGGATTCAGCGTCGAAAACTACGTAAGAATACACTTTTAGTTTTTAAAATAGTGAAATTTAATGTTTACCGAAATTTCGGTCTCGTCGTGTGTAGTCAAAACTATACATTGACTTTTCTCAACAAGTAAACATGGCTGGACAAAATAAAGGTAGCGTTGTATTCAGAGGGTAAAACTTGATAGGAATCGCAGAAAACCGCTTCTCAAAAGGTTAGTTCTATCGAAAATAAGATAGTGCAATTTTCGTCAAAAATGCGTGTCTGAAATTCGCAGAAAAATGTTGATTACACTTTTCTCGACAACCGTACGTGCTAGGATCAAATGATTGGTATATTTGGATTCAGCGTCGAAAACTACGTAAGAATACACTTTTTTTTTTAAAAATAGTGAAATTTAATGTTTACCGAAATTTCGGTCTCGTCGTGTGTGTAGTCAAATCTATGTTGACTTTCTCAACAAGTAAACATGGCTGGACAAAATAAAGGTAGCGTTGTATTCAGAGGGAAACTTAATAGGAATCGCAGAAAACCGCTTCTCAAAAGGTTAGTTCTATCGAAAATAAGATAGTGCAATTTTCGTCAAAAATGCGTGTCTGAAATTCGCAGAAAAATGTTCAATTACACTTTTCTCGACAACCGTACGTGCTAGGATCAAATGATTGGTATATTTGGATTCAGCGTCGAAAACTACGTAAGAATACACTTTTAGTTTTTAAAAATAGTGAAATTTAATGTTTACCGAAATTTCGGTCTCGTCGTGTGTAGTCAAATCTATACATTGACTTTTCTCAACAAGTAAACATGGCTGGACAAAAATAAAGGTAGCGTTGTATTCAGAGGGTAAAACTTAATAGGAATCGCAGAAAACCGCTTCTCAAAAGGTTAGTTCTATCGAAAATAAGATAGTGCAATTTTCGTCAAAAATGCGTGTCTGAAATTCGCAGAAAAATGTTGATTACACTTTTCTCGACAACCGTACGTGCTAGGATCAAATGATTGGTATATTTGGATTCAGCGTCGAAAACTACGTAAGAATACACTTTTAGTTTTTAAAAATAGAAATTTAATTTACCGAAATTTCGGTCTCGTCGTGTGTAGTCAAATCTATGTGTTGACTTTTCTCAACAAGTAAACATGGCTGGACAAAATAAAGGTAGCGTTGTATTTAGAGGGTCAAACTTAATAGGAATCGCAGAAAACCGCTTCTCAAAAGGTTAGTTCTATCGAAAATAAGATAGTGCAATTTTCGTCAAAAATGCGTGTCTGAAATTCGCAGAA
>JACMZG010000067.1:31546-58661 GCA_018340805.1 Microvelia longipes
GGTTAGTTCTTCGAAATAAGGTAGTGCTTTTTCGTCAAAAATGCGTGTCTGAAATTCGCAGAAAAATGTTCAATTGCACTTTACTCGACAACCGTACGTGCTAGGATCAAATGATTGGTACATTTGGATTCAGCGTCGAAAACTACGTAAGAATACATTTTTAGTTTTTAAAATTAGTGAAATTTAATGTCTACCGAAATTTCGGTCTCGTCGTGTGTTGTCAATCTATACATTGACTTTTCTCAACAGTAAACATGGCTGGACAAAAGTAAAGGTAGCGTTGTATTCAGAGGGTCAAACTAAATAGGAATCGCAGAAAACCGCTTCTCAAAAGGTTAGTTCTATCGAAAATAAGATAGTGCAATTTTCGTCAAAAATGCGTGTCTGAAATTTGCAGAAAAATGTTCAATTGCACTTTTCTCGACAACCGTACGTGCTAGGATCAAATGATTGGTACATTTGGATTCAGCGTCGAAAACTACGTATGAATACATTTTTAGTTTTTAAAATTAGTGAAATTTAATTTTTACCGTAATCGGTCTTGTGTGTAGTCAAAATTATACATTGACTTTTCTCAACAAGTAAACATGGCTGGACAAAAGTAAAGGTAGCGTTGTATTCAGAGGGTCAAACTAAATAGGAATCGCAGAAAACCGCTTCTCAAAAGGTTAGTTCTATCGAAAATAAGATAGTGCAATTTTCGTCAAAAATGCGTGTCTGAAATTCGCAGAAAAATGTTCAATTGCACTTTTCTCGACAAACGTACGTGCTAGGATCAAATGATTGGTACATTTGGATTCAGCGTCGAAAACTACGTAAGAATACATTTTGTTTTTAGTTTTATTTTCATTATTTGGCTCACCGTGAGTTTCAATAGTAATTTCTTCACATAGGTCAAGACTTGGCTCACCGTAAGTATCATCGTTTCTTTATTTTTATTACTTGGCTCACCGTGAGTTTCAATAGTAATTTCTTCACATAGGTCAAGACTTGGCTCACCGTAAGTATTACGATCGTTTCTTCATTTCATTACTTGGCTCACCGTGAGTTTCAATAGTAATTTCTTCACATAGGTCAAGACTTGGCTCACCGTAAGTATCATCGATCGTTTCTTCATTTTTATTACTTGGCTCACCGTGAGTTTCAATAGTAATTTCTTCACATAGGTCAAGACTTGGCTCACCGTAAGTATTACGATCGTTTTCTTCATTTTTCATTACTTGGCTCACCGTGAGTAATAGTATAATTGATCGGTTCTTCATTTAGGCTTAATATTACGTCTGTTGCTACCTCCATAAGATCCTGGGTAGAAATTTGGTCTAAGTCTATTAACTTTAGAATTGTACTATCAAAGTTTACAAACTTCAGGCCTGATTCAGCATCTAAGTGCTCTAAATCCATATTATTAACAATTTCCATATTTGTAATGTCTAATAGTTTGGAAGACGGCTCTTCTTCTTTTCTTAAATCTCTAGTAACCAAGTCCACCATCTTTCTTCCTCTCGAAAACATGTTTAAATCCTGAAACACATAAAAACCAATAATTTAGATTAAAAACAAACATAATATTTTCGTTTGAATAAAAAATAAAATAGTATGTTTGGTACTTACTAAACATACTTTTTTTAGCCTTAAAAGGAACTTTTATTTTTGTCAGGAAGAAAAGAACAATCTAATATCAATCTTATATTGGGCTATATCGTGTTAACAAGAAAAGTGATCAAACATACGACATACCATATCGACACCAATTTTTTTTCGATTTTTGGGATCTCCTGGTGCTGAAACGTAGACATTTCATGAAAAGAGTGGGTGTCACATTTTTTGTCGTTACAATGCTTCCCCTTCCTTATAGGAGATAGAGAAGCAATAAAGTAATAAATAGTTATCATTATTTCCTGTGAGATCTTACTCTAGATTTTAAAATCAAAGCTTCATTTTTTGTTTACTATTTCATTTTGGCCCAGAAATTATTTGTTATGAAATAATACCTTCTGAATCATTACTGATTTGTATTATTATTATTATGTAACAATAATTTAAAATGTTATTGTATTACCTACTCAATCGTTTTTTAAATTGTTAAATGAAGAATAACTTACAAAACTGTCCAATAAGTTAAAAAAATTAAATTATTTTGAAAATAATTTTTGGATAACAACATCATATTATCTATATTTCGAGAGAAAAAAGATTCAAAACCGCCTATCTCCATTTTTAAGTGAACTTCCAAAACCGCGTATGTAAGTCATGTTAAATGCATTCGTTCTAATTCCGCCCAACTACACGACCAAGTTAATCCTCTTATTTAAAGTAATTAAATCACACAATTTAGTATAAAACTATAGAAATACATGCAGTAAATAGTTATTGATATTTTATACCCAAATTTTGTTTAAAAAAACTGTTTTTCTTTTAAAAAAATTGTATAAAATAAAAGTACTTACGAATAGCGTGGTGTCCTCATTCGAAACCTGTATAGAACTGGTAGATATGCGGTGTTGCCATAAGAGTTGAGATACGCGGTATTGTTTCTATGCTTATGACATGCGCACTGTTGACTTCCAGTGGAATATTTTAACGTAGTAAGATGCGTCTTGGAAAGAGCTTTCCAACGATACCAATAACTCATTTTGGCCAAAATTGGAGATACGCGGTGATGTTTTGACGACGACGATATACAGAAAAATTTGTAAAAACCACTCAGGAGGTCTTAAAAACACTGTAACGGATATTTCAGGTGAAAACCTGGGTTAGGATTCTTTGCAAGCACAATACCTTTCTTATATACATACGCTATAAATGAGGAAATATAATTTTTTTTACGCTTTAACCCGTAGGGTCATTTAGCGTTCTCCCCTCACTCAACATTAACCCCTGAGTTTGTACACATCCAATCATCTAGGAAGCACCCTCTCCGTACATGGTAGCACATACAACCAGTTCACAGTGTGTCTAGTTCATCTAGCCCAACCAGACTCTATCCAAACTCACTGCTCTGGCTAGTGTCTGCGACTAGTTCACAGGGTTGCCTAGTTCAGCTAGACTCTGGCTAGGCTCACCGCTCTGGCTAGCGCCGACTACTAGTTCACTGTGTGCTTGTTTCATCTAGTCTTACTAGCTCCTCTGATCACATTAGTCTCACTTGACCTCGTCCTTCCAGTCTCACCAATCTCATCAGTTCCACTAGCATCACCAGACTCTAGCTAGGCTCACCGCTCTGGCCAGTCCCAGCGCCACCCGACAAAGAACTCTAGCACCCAGATGTCAGCGTGCACAAACTCATTCTATAGCCCTGACCTGAAAAGTCAAAACTCCGCAGTGCTATTAGGAACGTCTGTCTTCAAGAACCGAGCACTTTGTTCCTAGTCACTACGTTACGTTACGTCGCCGCCATCACTTTCACTGACTAAGTTTATGGACATACAAAGGCTCAGTATATCTTTCCGATCTTCATCTCCCCCAGCCCGCAGAACATTAACTTTTCGTGAGCTGGAGATAACGGAAGTGGATCCAGACTGTCTCAGATGAAACTAGATCCATTTGCGTATTAGTAGCCAAGGAACCACGTAAAACCCTGGCTGGGTTGGCCGGCATTGAATTCAAGACCCCCGAGTATATGGTACAAGGGATAACCTCATATTGAGGTCCTCCCCGGCTGGATTTGAACCCTTGACCTCCAGGTCGAAGGCGAGCGCTTCTACACTGAGCTACCGGACTCGGTAGCTAATTAAGGAAAATTTTAATAAATACTTTTTAAAAACATAAATAATATTTATTATATTGAATAAATAATACATAAAAATCAATCTAAAAATAATAAAATTATCAATATAATTTATTTGTACAAAACTACATTATTATTACAAATTAATGTTACAAGAACCCATTTCTGTAAATTTTGATTTAACGCTCTAATTATATTAATTTCAAAAATGATGCAAGAAGCTTTAAGCTTGTGACGTGCTAGTCATCCTTGCTATCAACCTTAGATTAATACAATAAATAGAAGAGCACTACTGATAACACGAAAGGCGATTCACTGGTGCACTTAAGTAATGCTGCACCCTAACAATATACAATTTTCTAAAAAAAGTTGGCAATACTTCCGGTTGCTGAATTATTATGTTCTTTATTAATTATAATTTATTATTCATAAAATATATATAATGAATAATAATATTATTCATAATATAAATATCGGTGCATTACAATATTTTAAGCATTTTAAATTGCAGTTAAACGTATTTACTAAAATTATATTAAAAGTAGTCCTCGTGAATTAAATGTAGATTCTTGTATTCCTCCACCCTTTTGTCATCTAAGACCAGTTTTATTAAATACTCAGCAGGTGGTTTAAGTTATTATATTTGTTCTTTACAATCTTTCTTCGTTAATAGATATTTATGACACATATTTAAAATAATGTTTGTTGTTAGGGTGGTACCCTACTTATGACCACCAGTCAACGGCTTTCGTGTCATCAGTGGAATTACAATTGTGTTACGGTCCTGTGCTCCTTTTATACATAGTATTATTGTAAGCTATCAACACTACTCCGCCATGAATGCCACATTGAGTACAATGTGGCAATGCATAATTACGTCATGCATTGTTAAGTGTATTCTAATATTTGATGTATTTATTAAACTATATATGACCTCAAAGCTATTGTATATTTTTATATACTTATTGCAATAAAAATAGTTTTATTATTTATTATTTTATTACAGTTTGTAGTCAATGTCGATTTATTCTTAATTTACACAAATGGGTCATATAAAAAAATTGATGTCTATAATTTCATATAAGGGTCATTGATGTTATATGTTATAAGTTTATATGTATGTATATGTATATACACACACACACACACACACACACACACACACACACACACACACACACACACACACCACATATATATATATATATATATATATATATATATATTATAGTTTAGTACTTATTAGTCTTTACACTAATTTTTGATGCAAAACTTAGGTTAACAAGAAACTATTGTCAATCAGTGAAAATGTCTTAAATAAAAAGCATGAGTGCTGCAACATTAAAAGTTTAAGCTATAAGTTATTCTCTTTAACAATATAATTTTATTACAATGGTAACTTGCAGAATTATTACTTATAACAAAAAACTGTACAAACATTCAAGAGAACAACACTCGATATATGGTATTAAGTCCTGTTTTTGTGTCGAGGTATGAAGGGAACGGGAAAAAACATCAAAATGAGCTTTATTTTTTTTTTGAAAATACTGAAGAACAATCTATTAAACCCAAATGGTTTCATACAAGCAGGTCTCTAAGCCCATGCTACAATATTTCTTAATTTGTTGATTTCATTTATTTACACCACAAAGTTTTAACAACTAATAATATATACCTTTTAAGAATAATATAGTGGAAAGATAAAAAAAGGTTTTAGACAATTTTTTAGTTGAATTCCTTTAAGTTCCTTAAGCAAGTGATAAAAGAACATAAAGATGGCATTGTTTAGATCATGGGGTATACCAGTCAGTAGTAAGTTTTGTTTGTTTCATTTACATTTGACACACATAGGCATGCTGAAATTGAATTTTGGTAAATTTCATAAAATGGCACTCTTGAGTCTGTTTAACTCCTCCGCTTTAAATAATATTCCTGAAATATTTTTCGGACAAAAAACACAATGTAACTCACTCAATAGACACTACAGGTAAACCAGTATACTCAAAGCCAAGACCACTAGATGGAGTGAAATTAACTCAAGCTAAAGAGGAATGTCAGTTCATGCTAGATAATGGAATTATACAGCCATTAAAATCACAATGGGCAAATCCACTTTATATGGTCAAGAAAAAGGAAGGTACTTGGAGACCATGTGGCGACTACAGGTGCTTAAACAATATAACTATACCAGATCGATACCCATTACCCCGAATCAAAGATTTTTGTCATATTTTAAAAAGTACCAAAATTTATTCAAAAATTGATTTACTTAAAACATATTATCAAATCCCTATGTCTCAAACAGATAAACATAAAACTGCAATTATAACCCCTTTTGGACTTTTTGAATTTAACGTTATGAGTTTTGGACTCAGAAACACGCCCGCAACGTTTCACGATTCATTAATACCATCTTCAGGGGCCCAGAATATAATTTCATTTACAACTTACTTATAGCATCTCCTGATATAGAAAGTCATAAAAAACATCTTCTTATGGTGTTCAAAAAATTAGATGAATATGGCCTTAGAATCAATGTAGCTAAATCTATAATGGGGGTAAATGAAGTAGAATTTTTAGGTCATTATGTAACACCCGAAGGAACTAACCCCCATCCAGCTAAAGTTCAAGTAATTCAAGACTTAAAATTACCCACTACTTGAAATGAACTTCGTACATTTCTTGGTCTAATTAACTTTTTTAGAAGACACTTAAAAGATGCTGCACAAACACAAGCCATATTACACGATTATTTAAAAGGTGCTTCTAAAAAAGATAAACGCCGAATTAAATGGACCAAGGAAGCCATAAAAATATTTACTAAATGCAGCTTTATTAACTTTTCCAGATCCAAAATTGCCCCTTGCCTTGTTTACAGATGCTTCAGATTCAGCAATTGGTTCAGTTTTACAACAATATGAAAATAACTCATGGAAACCTATAGCATTTTTTTCAAAAAAAAAAAAATAATGATGCTCAAAAAATGTATAGTACCTATGACCGCGAACTTTTAAGTACACATTTATCAATCAAAAATTTCAAACTTTTTTTAGAAGGTCGCGATTTTCCTATATTTACCGATCATATGCCATTAATATATGCCTTTAAACAAAAATATGATGAGGCATCTCCTAGGCAACAGCGACATTTACAATATATCACAATTTACAACCAATATATACCATATAAATGGTAAAGACAACATAGTCGCTGACACTTTATCTCGCATACAATCTGTAGACAAAATAAAGTCAATTGAGTATGATGAAATTGCAAACCATCAGTCCAATTATGAAGAACTTGATTTTTTAATACAAAATAATAATTCCTTAAAATTTAGTAAACATGTTTTAGCTAATGGGCAAAGTCTGTGGTGCGATATATCAATCCTAACATTCGCCCATACATACCACCACCATTTCGAAAAAGTAGTTCACAATCTTAATCATCTGGCATAAGATCAACAGTGAGACAAACAACATCCAGATTTGTTTCGAAAAACATACCCTCAGATATAAAACAATGGACACAGTCATGTACACAATGTCAAAAGAACAAAATTTCAAGACATACTATATCAGCTATACAGCATTTTTAACAACCAGATGACAGATTTAATATAGTCCACATAGATTTAATTGGTCCATTGCCTCTGTCAGAAAACAATATTTATTGTTTGACTTGCATGACTTGCATAGACCAATTTACAAACTGGACAGAAGTTACACCACTACCAGATAGTTTGGCTGAAAGCGTAGCAAGAGCATTTTACATAACTGGATAACAAGATTTGGTGTTCCACGAACTTTAATTACAGACCAAGGTAAACAATTCACATCAACATTGTTTCAACAGCTATCAACTAAGTGTGGAATAAAATTACAACACACTACATCATATCATCATCAGAGCAACGGAAAAATAGAGAGACTTCATAGAACTATCAAGACAGCCATAAAATCTATTAACAAAACAAAATGGACTGACAACATACCAACAATACTAGTGGGAATGTGTGCGGCCTTGAAACAAGAATTTCCTTATTCTACATCACAAATGCTATATGGTAAAACAATTAAATTACCTGGTGAACTATTCAGTTTTACCGTCTCAGATGTAAATACCTGTAATTTCGTCAAATCTCTTCAAAAATTTATGGAAAACATTAAGCGTACCAGTTACTCATAAAAGAAAAATCTTTGTTCATAAAGATTTACACACTTGCACTCATGTTTTTGTTAGAATAGACAAGATTAAAAAAAGGTTGGCCCTTACCAAGTTTTAGAGAGTCACAAAAAATACTTATTAATTCTTATCAAGCCCAAAGAAGTTAATATCACCATTGACCGCCTGAAACCAGCCTATTTACTTAATGAAGACTATACCATAAACATAGAACATCACACTCAAGACAAACCTGTACCAAAAATTTATAAACAAAAAAAAATATTACTTTTCAATGACCTTCTACCATAACCTCCTATGCCTTGTATTATTTATATTATTTTGCAAAAAAAATAAAAAAATAAATAAGAAATAAAACAAAGTTGTTATGTTTATATTTTTTATAAACAAAACAAATTAAAAGAAATTATATCAACAAGGTAAAATTAAAAATTGGAGGAGAGGATAGGCGTAGGGACACGAACAGAAATATATTTTAATTCTTTTTTATTTTGACTTTAAAATTGTCATTTTAAAAAATAATAAATCATTAGTATTTGGTTAGACTTGAAAAAAGTTTTTAAATATTTAAAATGTTGTAGTTATGAGATAGCACTGCACTGCTAAACATGGATTCACCTCACCCTTCATTTAGACCTTTTATCTACTCCTTGTATTATAAGTTCTACATACAGTCTTGTTATCTCACACTGTAAATGTACTTTTACTCCCTAGGGAGGAAAAGTGAAAGTGTTGCCAACTTGACAGAATTTATTAGTAAAATTTTTAAGAATTTTAGGAAATTTTTAGGATTTTTTTCGGTGTTACGTTGGCACTGCAGGTAGAATATACAATATACACACGCTAATGTTTAAATTACAAATATAGTATTACACATTATTCTATTGACAGCTTACAATAAAATAATGTGAAGATAGTGGCTTTATTCTCTCTTTATCAGAGTAATTGACATGGTAAGAATAAACTAAACTAACACATTAACAATTAAGGAGCTGAAGAATATATTAATAGTTGTTAGTCTTAGTTCTCTAGTCGTAGATAAAATTTAATAAGCAACAAGGGATGAAAGTTTTCAGCTCTCGTATTATCCCCCTCGTCAAGCCTCGGGAGCCAAAATGTTAGTTAACTCCCTCGGCAAGCCTCGGGAGCTAACTAGTTTATCTCCCTCGGCCTACCGGCCTCGTGAGCTAATGAAGTTTCCTCCTTCGGCGCTGCCTTAGGAAGAAACTTTAACTTGAGCTGTAAAACTTACTTTCATCCCTTGTTGCATAAATAACTATTTTATGAGAGTTTTGGATCTGTAGGTGACACTATGCAGGTTTTTTTTTATCATTTTCACTATACCTTAATAATACTTTTCCAATAGCTGCTTTCATTTATCACTTTATGCATATGGTAACAACTGAAATGTCACCATGACTTACTGTTCCTTTAATTACCCTTAAGGATATCTCTCATTATAATTAACTACAATAAAAGGTGTAATATCATTACAATTGATACATTTTAGAAGATGTTTAATATTTACATAATTAAGATTCTGTCCCATTGCCATCTCTATGAACTATATAATTTCATTTAAAACTTTACAACAGATAGAAATATTAGCTGTCAAAGCATCTGTGGGGGAGAGACCGTGTGAGAGAATATTCTGATACATTTGTTAGTACATATATATTACAAGACTTGAGGTATATAGGAGACACTGGAGGGCTTGATAGTCTCCACCTGACTTTCTCCACCTTCTTCCACCTCCGAATCTTCATCCTCCACCTGCTCGAGAAAATTAATAGTTTTATATCAAAAGTTAAATTATTTATTTATGCGGAGCTTAATTAATTAATTTTATTTTATAACTGCATAAAATATACAATAATGTTTGAGATAGGTTTTAGTCTTTTATGAAAAAATTCTGCTGTGGTGGTCAAATGGACAGCTGTCCAACCATTATGAGCCAAACCAAAACTCATGACATCTTACAAACAACCACTTGCATGGTATGAAAAAGAACTCCCTGCCATGTCTTTGGTTCACAAAAAGTTGTGAAATCAACTTTTCTGTCCCGCTAAGTAATGTCTGGTTGGATGCAATCATCAGGATGATTGAGAGGCAATCATCAGCTTCTCCTTGGTGGCGTGCCTGCAGTGTGAACCAAGTTTTATGGCTCTTTCTACTATTTTATGAGGTTCTATACAATTCAGTGGTGTTCATCACAAAATCATAACAGCTTTTAGCAGTTGTAATAATTGTATTAGTTTTACCTCCATAGATCCAGGACCAAACAAATGAAATTACTAAATAAATGAAATGCTAAAGGTTATATCATCAGGAATTACACCCTTATATATTATGGGGTGACCTCTCACTGGCTACCCTTTGCCCTCTCCGCGAGATATCCTAAATCCTAAATTTTCCTTGGGTTGTTCGTCAAATATCTGACCTCAGACAAATTTATTCATGGAAAGAAACAAACAAATAGGGTACAGGGTAACAAGTTTGTTGATTGATTTTTCTCTTTAAACCAAAAGATTTACAAGTGTTTATAATTTTATGTGCACCACTTGCTTCGGATAAAAAAATCACAATTAAATCTCCACTTCATATGATGTCTTGGTTGTTGTCACTTAATCTTGTCAAGGCGAATTTTAATATTTTTATCTCCAGACTGTATATAATACGAAATTTAATGACTAGATTTAAGAGAGTAAAGAATAACTTTTCACTCCCAAGGGAGTAAAAAGTACTTTTTACTCCCTGGGGAGTGAAAAGTACCAGTTGCCAACTTAACTTAATAATCGCAAACTGAATAATATATATAATTATTTTATTTAAAAAAAACTAAGATACCTATAAATAAGTAAGATATAAGAATAAGATGTATGAAAAAAAATCTTATAACATTAACAATATTTAAAGTAAGAACTAGTGTAATGCTAATAATAATATAAGAATAATAAATTAAAATAAAAAAACTAGTTCTTTATTAAAAAGTAAAAAAAATTAAGTTGGCTATCCTGATTTTTTAAAATCACTTTAAGATTTGCACACCATTGTTTTTTTCGACAAATATCATTAAATCAAAGTTTTTTTAGTTTAAAACCTTAGCTTTAACTATTAACCTGTCTTGAACTTTATGGCAGGGAATTGGTGTTCATCACTTTAAAGATTATCCGAGTGTTAACAAGTATATTTGGGATCGGAAAGTACTTACGGGATCTGAATGGACGAACTCAATAAAGCTTAACACTAACTAACGCTCCTTTAAGAGCAGTTCCTGGAATAGTGTCCAGGTCAACAGGAACGTTGGGACCCTCTGTCGCCATTGTGGCAGAGAGAATGAAACTCCAGCCCATGTGCTTGGAAAATGCCCACACAACATGCTTCTGGTGACCAGACGCCACCATAAACGTTTAAGCAAAAAGATCTCAGAAGTGCTTAAAGAGAAAAAGTATACTTGTACGACGAGGTATGCTATGACTCGGAAGGTTCTTCCAGGTTTTCCGATTATAATAGCATTCCATCCGAATAACAAAACTGCCCTTATAATCGACCCTACAATAAGTATGAAAACCAATGATATCGACCAAGCTGATAAAGTCCACAAAGAAAAGAGTAACATCTATGAGAAATGTATAGAGTATTATAAATAAATAGTAGATGCAGCAATGGAGATAAATATAATTATAATTGCATGACATTTCTAACAAGATTTTATTACAAGTCAAATACATTTACAATATTAAATACTTTCAGATTGTTTAATCCAAAAAATCAGAGATACTATACAAGTGGTTTATCTATAAGAAAGGATTTAATTCTAGCACAGAACTGGTTATAGGAGTTCTCTAATAGTTTTTGGAATTTATACAGGGTGACTCCTAGATAACCATGCCCAGTTCTGGATTTATTCAATCTGTGCCCCACAGTAACAAGTTTTACTATTTTGATACTTCTAGTGTCTGTTTTGTGATTAATTTCATTAAATTCATTAACATTAAGCTTTATAAATTTAGACACGAGTAGATATAAGACAGTAAAAGGTTAGTATTTTTAATTTTTTGAAGATGGGTTTTGCAATGATCCTATATTAGCACCATGGATAATCCTTATCACTTTTTTTTGTTTTAAAAATATTTCTTGTGCTTCAGTGTGGCCCCAGAGTATGATTCCATAGCTCATTAAGCTCTGAAAAATTGCATAGTATGCTGTTAGGAGGTAAGTTTCATTTAAATACTTTTTTAAATTTCTGATGACATAAATTTTTGAAGATAACTTTTTTTCTACTTGCATAATGTGATCTTTCCATGATAACTTGCTGTCTAAGATGAAACCAAGAAATTTGATATTCTGGGATGGATAGTTTTTTCTTAATGAGAAACACATGGTTTGAGTTTTTTCTTCATTTAATTTAAATCCATTAAAAGCAAACCAATCCTTTGCAGCATCTAGGCATTTATCTAATTCAAGTTGAGCTCGATCTTTATCTTTGCTTTTTACTATGAAGTTGGAATTATCACAATAATTAATTACACTTTTCTTTGTTTTTTGCAATATTCTATTGTCTTTCATGTTTCTGTCTTGTTTCAGGTAACAGGCCAGGTCATTTATGTCGGCAATAAAAGCTGTCCCGCCGATATGGAACCTTGAGGTGTTCCACCTGTAACTGCTAAGTTTTAGACCACTTGTTTCTAATAGACTTATACAATACATGGCTTATGGTTTGGATCAAGGGGAACTATATCTGATAGGTCTAAAAAGTTCTTTGACGAGATCGGAACGGATCAAAATTTTCTAAGACTGCTCTCAGAAAATATAATTTTAGACTCTTTAGGCATTATAAGTCACCACATTTATTCTTAATTAATGCACTTTTCTTATTATTTATTTGACCATATTTTTTTTTTTTTTTCATTGAATTCATATTGTATTATTTTTTTTTTTGACTAACCTATTTTTCTTAGCGTTATGTACATACTATGACTTAAATCTACCATTATCAAAATATTTCTTTTATTAATTTTAATATTTGTCTTTAGATTGATAAGTACACTGTGTATGTAGCAACCCTTTGTATAAGGCCAGCTTTAATATTTATTTTTGTAAATAAAGTGTTATATATTAGATTAAAATATTACTTATAACTGCTCTAATATTCAACTCTAATATTTCAATTATGTCAGATAATATTGTGTGCGATATTGACGAACTATTTAACAATACACCTCCTGACATTGCTATTGAAGCGAACTTGGTAAAAGAAAACTTAAAGTTACCAACGAAATCGAAAAAGTTATATGACAAAGCATGTAACAATTTTAAAAGTTGGTGTCATGATCATAATATACAACAAGTTAGTGAATGCATAGCTTTTTAGCGAATTTTCATAATGAAAATGACGCTTATGAGGTTGTTCGATGACGGAAGTTGAGGGTGGAGTGAGTGAAATCGGTTCCTATTGGCTTCCTGATAACAAAAAATATGTCCGAAAAAAGTTTATATATATATGTATATATATATATATATATGTATGTAAGAGTTTCTACCTTTCGTATGGCGAACGATTAACTCTCGAAGGCGTTCTCAAATTGAAACGAAACTTTGCAAATCGCGAGATGTTGAGGAGGTTACGAGGCCTATTGTTTATAAAAACATTATGACGTCATCAACCAAAGTTATGACGTCATGAAAAAAAAAAATTTTTGAAACTTAAATGGCTTTAAAAACAAGGTATCTAGTATTTAGGTAGACGGCTAGCTGAATCGATTAAGACCAATTTCAGATCAATCGAACCATCACAAATGGCACAATCGGTATACATATATATATAATCTTGTATATATGTATACGTCTAGGTCAAAGACTCGTACGATATCTGTTGGGCAGTAGTGTTAGAGGGTGGGGATATAGTATAAAAGAGAGACCTCTACCTCTTGCTCCATCATGGTAAGCCTACTGTCCCAGAGAGACAGGGCAAAAATGGCTTCCACTGAACCACGCCGAGCTAAGCAGACCCGTAAAGAGGAAGAACATCGAAGTAGTCTTTATATGGTCGAAGTCATTCTATAACTTATGCGACCAGTTTCAGCTCAATCGGACAATCCTAAGTGACGCAAACGGTATTTTTATTTTAAATAATCATGAATATATTTTTTTCAACCTTAAGATTTTACTCAAATAAACAATTTTTTTATAGACAACAAATTTATTTGTTGTCCCGTATTTATGGCCCGTATTTATTTTAATAATGAATGAAAAACAAAACAAGCCACGTCTGTGGTCGCTGTATTCAATGATCAAATCATCTTTGCTTGTGAGAGAAAATGTTAATATCAAAAGCTATGCATCACTAATAGCATTATTAAAAAGAAAAAACGAAGGTTATGTTGCAAAGAAAGCAAATGTTTTTACTAAGAACCAAGTTGAAGATTTTTTGCATAATTCACCTAACGACGAGTTTCTTATGATAAAGGTAAGATAATTTTCAGTTAAAAAAATCTTGAAAAAAAAATGAAAAAATGTCGACGTCTGGAGATAAAATCTTGTATGCACCTTGGGAGTAAAATGCCATTATTCCCTCGCAATAATTTCCTTCCTCGGCTTCGCCTCAGGAGTTAAACAAATAAATCCCTCAGCTTCGCCTCAGAATTTAAATTATTTGGTTCCCTTGGCTTTCGCCTCAGGAACCAACATAATGCTCAGGGAAATAATGACATTCTTTACTCCCTTGGTGCATAAATAACTATTATGAACTTGGTCACATCCCCATTGCTGACATTTCACACTCTTTTTCCTCGAGAGTTATTGTTTCAAGAGGTTTAAAGTTAAGTTTCTTATGAAGCAATATTGCTGATCCTCCTCCTGATGACATAATTCATTAAAAGCATGAGCACATGACAAAGTTTTGAGGTATATAGAGAGTATCTTCGTTACTATTCAACCAGTGCTCAGAGACCAATAGTATATCAAGTTCTCTTTCTTCTATCATTATTTCAAGTTCATTTACTTTGTTTCTTATTCTTTGTAGATTTAAACTAGCTAGTTCAATAGCACTATTTTTATTACTCCCTACAAATTTAAACTCTAGATCTATAACTTCTGTATATACAATATTGAATGAGACTCCCCACTTCATAACAATATTTATTAAACTCAGTTGCCTTAGCAGCTCAAATATATAACACTTAACACAATTTTTAGGCATTTTCATGTCTTTAGATTAAGATGTCTTAATTGATTTAATAGCTTCTCTACGATATCAGTCACTTTCTTATCAGTAATCCTTTTAATAATTTTTCTGGTATAAGATTATAATTTAAATAAATTTCCATGAATTAATAAATTACAAATACTTAAATTATTCTGATGGGATCCAAGGAACCCTTGATGAGTCGTACCAACAAATAAATGCCCATAGAAGGAAATGTCAAAAAAGTTCCAAGATTACTATCAACTTAAATTAGCGCAAGCCGCTAATGACGACAAGCCAGCAACGTGCATCAAAAATAAACCCATTCAACTTTAGAGGAAGAGTTAACAAGATTATTATAAGGAAACTTTCAGTGATGCTTTTATCTATTGACTTTCATTTTGTGTTGCACCAACAGAGCGTGTAGTTTGGGTAGCCATCTTTAGTTTCTGTATTTTCTCAACTGCCATTTCAGACCAATTAAAAGCCGAGTTCCCCTTCATGCGATAATGTCATTCTCTTCAACCTAAATTGGTATCATCTCTCTGAGCGACTGCACAGTCACATTTTTTTAAATTTGTAAGAATATCAATGCAACTTTATTCCATGTTTGCGGCTTATGCTAAATGAAGTGTCCGTGTGGACAAATATTTTATGGAGAGCCCACGGAAATTTAAGAATTTAGAAATCTCGTGGAGAGGGCGAAGGGTAGCCGGCGAGAGGTTACCCCATAATATATAAGGATGTGGTTCTTGATGATATAACCTTTATCATTTTATTTATTTAGTAATTTCATTTGTTTGGTCCTGGATCTATGGAGTTAAAACTGATACAATTGATAAAAGCTGTTATGATTTTGTGATGAACACCACTTTATTGTATAGTACCTCATAAAATAGTAGAAAGAGCCATAAAACTTGGTTTAAACTGCAGGCACACCACCAAGGAGAAGAAGCTGATGATTGCATCTCAATTTAAATGAGATCCTTAAGTATTGAAAACCTAAGAACTTCACATTGAGCCATGATTGACTGTCTCCAACCAGAACCGACAGACACGATTTGGCGGGACAGAAAAGTTACTTTTAGTGGGATCAGAAGTTTTGCTCCTGGTATACGAATAATATTATATTTGGCTATATAAAGCAATAAAATAACAAATAGAGAAAACAGCAGTGGAGTTACCTCTTCCCCGAGTTCTTTTAGACGTTTCTTGAAGGTGGCTATCTTGTGTTCCTGGTCAGCCAGCAACTCCAGGAGGTCATCCTGATCATTCTGTAGTTTCACTAATTCTTCTTTAACATTACTATTAGGACCCTGAGAACAAATAGTGCAAACCATAGATAGTGGGTTTAAAGTAGGGTCATTTATGGTATATTGTTAGGTAGGATAATTTATAATGGGGTCACAAGTAGGATCAATAATAGTGGGTAAAAGAATAAGGCTGCAAAATGAACCAACATAGGGAAAGGGGAGGGATTCTACATAATTATTCTAACATAGCACTCATGCTATGTTAGAGCTCAGTAGAGTCAAGCTTAGCATAATGAAGCCTCGTAGACCCCAAGTACTTGTACCATATCGAATAGAATAGAAATTTATTTACAACCATTAGTAATTTACAATAGGTTTAGTCAATAGACATTATATACAAGCAATTTAAACAATTTTACAACAAAAGTAATCATTGACATTATACAAAGCTTTTGATCAAATTATACTTTTAACCTCTTTTTTAAATTCTTTAAACTCAATATATTTAATTCTTTCGGGTAAATGATTAAATAGCTTAACCCTAGAATATAGTGCCCAACCTCTGCCTTACACAGCCTGTGATATAGAATTGTTAATTTGGACTTATTTCTGGTATTGTATAAGTGCATATCCAGATTTTTTGTATATGAGCTCAAATTTAACTTTACATACAATAGGCAATTATAAATGAATAAATTGTAAACAGTTATAACTTTATTTTTCTCAAAAAAGTCTCGACAACTGTCTCTTTTGTTGCTATTACTGCCATAAATTATTCGCATGACTTTCTTCTGAAGAACTAACAATTTATTAATATTTTTGTGACCCCATAAAACAACACCATAACTCAGGTGACTCTGTATCAGTGCAAAATAAGCTAGTCCAAGTGACTCTTGGGGTAGATAATTTTTAAGCTTACGTAATACATATATTGATTTGCTTATTTTGTTAGCCAGAGAATTTTACTTTAGCTATAACCTTTTTACCAATCTTACTACCCAGGTTGTTCCGAGATCATGAATGCATGTTGCAGAGTCAGTAAAATATATCTTGAAAACAAGAGACCTTTGGTCTTTTTGCCGTTCCGTAGCATCGATGCTAGGGACTGCTTTGCGGCCCCCCTCCCTATGGCCTTTATTATATCTGCTTAAAGCATCTGCCGCTTTCTGATCTTCAACTTAACATTGCTACATAGAGCAGGTTTAGATGTATTGGGGATTTATATTGGACCCAGTCTTTACACCAAATTCACAGCTGGTCAAGGGTCAAATCTGAGGACTGTAGGGACGAATGCCCTGTCACTTGTGGGGTTAGAATCTATGTCAAAGGTCTTTTGACTGGTCTCTCCCAATGAGTGGTCTTTGCATTGGCAGTGCATGCATGGTTTCAGTGAGGACCCTATAGGGTAAGCCGGCGATTTCATAGTGTAGTGGAAATGAATCAGAGCAGTCTCCACACTCTGGCAGAATTATAAAACTTTTTCCTTTTTTAACTTTCCAAAACAGTACAAACTTAGGAATTATACCCCAATTTTAAGAGTTTCCACAAGCCCATTAAGTAAAAAAATCAATAATAGTGAATAAGTGCTAACTTACATTTAACTGCTGAGTTGTTTTACTCAGGTGATCAGCTGTAGCAGCTTGAATAGGTAGCTGACTCTGCAGTCGTCTGACTTCATCTTCCTAAAATACAATAAAATAGTTTTATTAATAAAAACTATTTTTATTAGATGTTTTTAAGACCTCCTGAGTGGTTTTCACCAAACTGTAGTGCTGCATATGTAGCGTAAGTGTATTTATGCTAGAAAGTTAAAAATTAATACAAAAATCAATAATCTAGTAGTCTAGTAGTGCATTCTGGAAAAAATTCTATAATTAACTTTTCTATGAAGTTATTAATTGTCATTCACCATGTGTTAAAAAAAAATATTACACAGAAAAACAAATAAATTTCACACACATCCAGTCCCTTTAGGTACCAACAAATGTGATCAATTTCATCTCATGGTCACCATTACTTCATTATTAGATTAAGAAATAATACTTTGTGACAATATCAACCAGATTACAGAAAAAAAATCCGTCAAAGTGCTTACTTTGCAAGCATTATAAGGGTTTCTCAGATATTTTCATAAATATCATGCACTAATACTATAGAATCATACTTTTAATTAATATTCTATGGCTCGCTTCGATCGCCTATATAAATTTTGTTTGTCGATACCTAATTTTAGAAAAAATAAATAAAATATAATATAATATTCCAGAGCTCGCTTCGCCCGCCTTTCTGTATTTACTAATCAGAACCTAATTTGAAGCATATACTAAAAAGAAAACATAATATATAAGTGCTCGCTTCGCTCGCCTTCATTTTTATGTTTATTATTTTATTACAGAACGAAAAAACATAACATAATTTTCAAGGAATCGCTTCGCTTGCCTTTATTTGTTTGTTACCAGCCAATTTTAAACTAAAGATTCAAACTTTTACATAATATTCTAGGGCTTGCTTCGCTTGCCTTTATGTGTTTGCTTGTCAGTACCTCCTTAAGAGTATATAATAAAAAACGTAAAACACTAGGGCTCGCTTCGCTCGCCTTTATGTGCTTGTTTGTTTCTAGCCTATTTTAAATAGAAAAACAAACTTCTACCCAATATTTTAAGGCTCACTTCGCTCGCCTTTCTGTATCAGTTTATCAGAACCTAATTTTAAAGCAAAGAGTAAAACATTACATAACATTCTATGGCTCATGTGTTTTCTTATCAGTACCTTCTTATGAGTATATAATAAAAAAAATACATTACAAAACATTGAGGCTCACTTAGCTCGCCTTTACTACTTACGAGCTTGCTTGTTACTAGCCAAATTTAAACTATAAATTCAAACGTACTTAATTAACTAGGGCTCGCTTTTCTGTATATGTTTATCAGTACCTGATTTTAAAGCATATAGTAAAGACATAACATAATATTCTAGGGCTCCCTCCGCTCACCTTCATGTGCTTGTTTGTTACTAGCCAATTTTAAACTATAGAATCAAACTTTTACATAATATTCTAGGGCTCGCTTCCCTCGCCTTTATGCGTATGCTGGTTACTAGCCAAATTAAATTTTGAAAAAGCTATGCATATTTGTCTTCTACCCATTAATACCTACAATTCGATACCCCACATGATTTTTTTTTAAAAATATTTTTTTTCGCATGTGCAATTTTGAAATTGCTAAAATTAATTCTTGGAACTTTTTATCCGAAGAATTTCAATGGCCCGTATAGGCCTTTAATTGAGCATCTTTTCCATATTTTTAGGGCTGCTCCTTATGGGGGGGGACAACAATTTTTCGATATTTTTGGCGGGTGAATGGTCGCCATTTTGAAAAAGCGATGCATATTTGTGTTCACCCATAGATTCCAACAATTTGATACCCTACATAAATTTTTAAAAAAATATTTACTTTCATTGAATGTGCGCATTCGCTTATAAATTGACAAATGTGCATGCCAGATAGTTGGCTATATTTTTCCTGTAGTTGGATAAAATAGTTACATATGTGTACCAAATTTAAACCTTCTAGCTATCATAGTTCCGGAGTTGTGAAATTGGACAGACAGACGCTCGACAGAAAGTATAAGTGTTTCGAAGATTATCTTCGAAACCCTAACAAGTAAGAGGAGTCAATTTGATTATTCTACCACGTAGAGCAGGGAGCAGTCAATTTGATTATTTCACCACTTAGGACAGGGAGAAGTCAAGTTGATCATTTCACCACTTAGGACAGGGATAAGATAGATAGATTAATTAATAAGAGAATTATAGATTTGTGTATTGCATTGCCAATTGTTCTATGGTGGAAATATAAGTTTTTTCTTGTTCAATGACATAAACATTTTGTTATTTATACAGTAAGTATAAAGAAAAAATATTGTGTTTGCCATAGAGATATTATTACTAGAGAGGTCCTATCGGTTGAATTTTCAAACATCAACCTGAACATCCTTGAGTATTAGTATGATGATATAAACATTAAATACGGGCCTTCGGCCCGTAGCCGCTACGCGGCCCAGGGGCCTTCCATGACCGCTTCGCGGCCACATTGTTGTTGTTTTGTAATTAATGTATGGTTTCACTATCGTTTCTTGTTACATGGCATTTTGCCACGTATTTAGCAAATTTCACAGCCACGTTTCACAGGCCCGCTTCGCGGGCCTAGGGTTTCCCCACAAATGATTTTATTAATCCTCTATTATAAAGTAAGCAATAATATAACAGTAACAGCAATATAAGAAAATAATAAGTAATTTAAATACATAACTAATACGTTTTAATAAAGAATACAAGGAAAAAATTCACCACGTTGCAACTGTTGGAGTAACCTTGTATAAGGGTAAGAAAAGATTATAGTTTCATCAGCTTAGTTATCGTCGACTATACAAAAGGTAAAACTCTTACATACATTTAGATTTTAATACAAAAAGAAAAAGTCAAAATTGTTTGTAAACAAATGTGTTTATTTGAGTAAAATCTTAAGGTTGAAAAAAATAATATTCAGATTATTTAAAATAAAAATACCCGTTTGCGTCACTTAGGATTCTCCGATGAGCTGAAACTGTCGCATTCGTTTTAGAATTCTTCGACCATATAAAAGACACTTCGATGTTCCTCTTTACGGGTCTCCTTTAGCTCGGCGGGTTCAGTGGAAGCCATTTTGCCGTCTCTCTGGACAGTAGGCTTACCGATGAGCAAGAGGTAGAGGTCCCCTCTATACTATATCCCACCCTCTACACTAATGAACCCAACAGATATCGTACGAGTCTTTAACCTAGACGTATACATAATACAAGATTATATATATATATGTATACCGATTGTGCCATTTGTGATGGTTTCGATGAGCTGAAATTGGTCTTAATCGATTCAGCTAGCCGTCTACCTAAATACTAAATACCTTGTTTAAGCCATTTTAAGTTCAAAAAAATTTTTTTTTCATGACGTCATAACTTGGGTTGATGATGTTCAATAATTTTTATAAAACAATAGGCCTCGTAACCTCCACAACATCTCGCGATTGCAAGTTTCTTCATTTTGACTACGCCTTCGAGAGTTATCGTTCGCCATACGAAAGGGTAGAAACTCTACATACATATATATATATATTATATATATATATTATATATAATATATATGTATATATAGTATAATATATATATATATATATATATATATAATATAATAATAATATATATATATATAATATAATAAATAATATATATATATATACATATATATAAAACTTTTTCGGACATATATTTTTGTTACCAGAAAGCCAATAGGAACACGATTCCACTCACTCCCACCCTCAACTTCCGTCATCCGATGTTACGCAAAGTAACAGTTCTTTGAAAAAAAACATTTTATATTTGCCCATTTCTAGATCGTATCTAGTTTTGTATAATTTAAATTTTTAGTTGGTAACTCTGAGTTTAGTCACCTGTCTCTACGCTAATGCTGACCCGCAAGCGTTTTGACACCAGTGTCATGTTAGTGAGTTTTTTAATTAATAATTATATTTTAAACCCATTATATGTGTTCGGGTAATAATATTCTATAAGCTCGATTCATCCACATCAGTTTTCGATGCTGACCGAGCGATATCACTCCAGAACAACATAATGTTGGAACACCATGTGTTCCTGTGATCCATGTGGGCTCTGACTAGTTTCCATTCATCCTTTTCATCAAACAATTGGCTGTTCTGGGGAGCCTATTTGTGGCTGCCAGAACATAAGTAGCACGCCACACATCTTAAATATAATCTCAACCACTCCAACATGCACAACATCATCTTTTCTGCCGGTACTCTCAGGCACATCAAATTACATGTTTATTAATCTTTCACCTAACTAACTGTAAGTCATTTAATCTTACGTACCAGAGCATATCTGGAAACTTATGTAGAACAATGTTGAGCTGCTGGTGATCCAGATCCCAGCCTCAAATTAAATCAGGTTACCATTAATCAGTTTCTTGGCATACATAAGGCATCCTCAAATAAATCAGGTACCATTAATTCAGTTTTTCTGGGCATACAAAGCCACCCAATTAATCAGGTTACCATTAATTCAGTTTTCTGGCAACATAAGGCCACCTCAAATAAATCAAGCCCCAACAATGGATCCAGGAACCAGGTGTCCAAACATAAGTTTGTTCGGATGATAACACTCGGTCAAAGCATCGAAACTGAGCTGGATAACGAAGACATTAGAAAAAATTAATTACTCGAAACACAATAATAATGGTTTAAAATATAAATTATAATTAAAAAACTCACTAACATACCACTGGTGTACAGAAACGCCTCCGGTCACAGCCACTAGCGAAAGCAAACAGGTGACTAACACATCAAGAGTACCAACTAAAACATTTAAATTATACAAACAGATACAACATTAAATGGCGCAAAATATAAAATGTTGTTTTTCAAAAAACTGTTATTGCGTAAACACTCGGATACGGAAGTTGAGGGTGGAGGTAGTGGAATCGGTTCCTATTGGCTTTCCTGATAACATAAAATATATATTCCGAAAAAAGTTTCATATAATATGTATATATATATAATTATAAACTTATAATATAAAATATATAAATATAAATATATAATAATATAAATATATAATATATATCATAGCATATACATATACATAATATATAATATATAATATATATATATATATATATATATAATAGTATGTAAGAGTTTCTACCCTTCGTATGGCGAACGACTAACTCCTCGAAGGCCAGTCAAAATGAAACTGAAACTTGCAAATCGCGATTTGTGGAGGTACGAGCCATTGTTTAAATAAACATTAGATCATTCATCAACCAAGTTAGACGTCATGAAAAAAAATTTTTTGAAATAAAATGGCTTAAAAACAAGTATTAGTATTTGTAACGCTACTTGAATCGATTAAACCAAGTCCAGCTCAATCGACCCTATCACAATGGCACAATCGTATACAGCATATTACTAAACTTGTATATATGTATAACGCTAGTAAAGACTCGTACGATATCGTTGGGTTCATTAGGTTCGAGGTGGGGATTATAGGTAAGGAAGGAGACCTCACCGCTTGCTCCATCATGGTAAGCCACTGCCCAGAGAACGCAAAAATGCCTTCCACTGAACCACGCCAACTAAGAACGCGTAAAAGGAAGAAAATCGAAGGTCTGTAATGGTCGAAGACATCTAAAACCGGATGCGACCCAGTTTCAGCCATCCGAGAATCCATAACGCAAAAAAATTTATTTTAATAAATCATAATATATTTTTCACCTTAGATTTTACTCAAATAAATTTTGTTTACAAAACAATTGACATTTTTCTTAAATGAAACAATCACTAAATGTAATGTCAGAGTATACCTTTTGTATGTCGAACGATAACTTAAAGCTGATGAAAACTGATAATCTTTTCACCCTTTATAAAGTTACTCCAACATTCCAACGTGGATATTTTCCTTGGATTCTTTGATTAGAACGTATAGATTATTAAGATAACTATACTTTTCTTTATATTGCTTGTTAACTGTATATATTGCTTACATATATAGATGATTTAAATTCATAATTGTGGAAAAGCCCTCAGGCCGCGAAGCGGGCCTAGTAACGTGTGTGAAAAATTTGCCTAAAATACGAAATCCATGTAACAAGAAACGATAGTGAAAACCATATCACTTAATTAAAAACAACAACAATGTGCCGCGAACGAGTCACTGGAAGGCCCTGGGCCGCTAGTCGGCTACGGGCCGAACCCGATAATTTTTAAGTCATCATACTAAACTCAAGATGTGCAGGTTGATTTGAAAAATCCAACCGAAATAGGACCTCCTAGTAAAAAATCTCTAGGCAAACACATAATTTTTCTTTATACTTACGATAAATAACAAAATGTTTATGTCAATTGAAAAGAATAAAAAACTTATATTTCCACATAAACAATTGCAATGCATACACAAATCCTATAATCCTTATTATTAATCTATCTACTTATCCCTGTCCAAGGTGAAATGATCAACTTGACCTTCCTCCCTGTCCTAATGTAAATAATCAAATTGACTGCTCCTTGCTCTACTGGTAAATAACAAATGACTCCTCTTAACTTGTTAGGGTTCGAAGATTAATCTTCGAAACATTCTATACTTTCTGTCGAGACGCTGTCTGTCCAATTCACAACTCCGGAACTATGATAGCTAGAAGGTTTAAATTTGGTACACATATGTAACTATTTTATCCAACACAGGAAAAATATAGCCAACTATCTGGCATGCACATTTGTCAATTATAAGCGAATGCGCACATTCAATGAAAGTAAATATTTTTAAAAATTTATGTAGGGTATCAAATGTTGAATCTATGTAGAACACAACTATCATCGCTTTTTCAAAATGCGACCATTACACCCGCCAAAAATATCGAACAATTGTTGTCCCCCCCCCATAAGGAGCCAGCCCTAAAAAATGGAAAAGATGCCTCAATTAAACCGCTATACGGCTCATTGAAATTCTTCGATAAAAAGTTCCAAGAATTAATTTAGCAATTTCAAAATTGCACATGCGAAAAAAATATTTAAAAAAAAATCATGTGGGGTATCGAATTGTAGGTATTAATGGGTAGAAGACAAATATCATAGCTTTTTCAAAATTTAATTTGGCTAGTAACCAGCATACGCATAAAGGCAGGGAAGCGAGCCCTAAAATCATTATGTAAAAGTGATCTATAGTAAAATGGCTAGTAACAAACCAGCACAAAGGAGCGGAAGGAGCCCCCTAGAAATATTATGTTATGTCTAATATCTTTAAAATAGGACTGATCACATATACAGAAAAGCCGCGCCCTAGTTAATTAAGTCGTTGAATTATAGTTAATTTGCTAGTAACATAGCAAAGCTCGTAATAGTAAAGCGAGCTAATGAGCCTCCAATGTATTTGTATGTATTTTTTTTATTAATACCATAGACGACTGATAAGAAAACACATACCATAGAATGTATAATTTATCTCTTTGTCTAAATTAGGTTCCTGATAAACGATACAGAAGGCGAGCGAGTGAGCCTAAAATATGTAGAATTTGTTTCTATTTAAAAATAGGCTAGAAACAAACAATCACATAAAGGCGAGCGAAGCAGCCCAGGTTTTACGTTTATAATATCTCCTATATAGGTAGACTGACAAGCAACACATAAAGGCAGCGAAGCAAGCCCTATGAATATATGGTAAAAGTATTGAATCTTAGTTTAAAATTGGCTGTACAACAAATAAGGCAACGAGCGACCTGAAAATATGTAGTTTTCGTCTGAATAAAAAATAATTAAAACATATAAAAATGACAGCGAGCAAGCGACATCTTTATATATAGTTTCTTTAGTATACTGCTTCAAATTCAGTCTGTTATAAATACAGAAAGGCGGGCGAAGCGAGCTCTGAATATAATATATTATTTATTATTTTTTAAAAATAGGTACGTACAAACAAATTATATAAGCGATCGAAGCCGTACCTAGAAAATATAATAAAATAATCATAGTATTAGTGCATAATTTATGAAAATTGAAAACCTTAAAATGCTGCAAAGTAAGCATTGACGGACTTTTTTTTCTGTAATTGGTTGATAGTCCACAAAGTATAATTCTAATCTAATAAAGAAGTAAATGTGACCATGAGATAAATGATCACAATTGTGTACCTAAAGGATGGATTGTTGAAATTATATTGTTCTGTGTTAACATATTTTTTTAACACATGGCTAATGACAATAAATAACTTCATAGAAAGTGATTAGAATTGTCCAAGAAGCACTATAACTACTAGACTATAGATCTTTGTATTAATTTTAACTTCAGCAAAACACTACGCCTACATATCGCACACACATTTGGTCAAAACACTCAGGAGAAAACCACTAATAAAAAGTTTTAATTAATATACATTTATTGTAATTTAGGAAGAATGAGTCAGACACTGCCAGAGTCCAGCTACCTATAAGCTGTACAGCTGACAACCGTAGAAACCAACTCCGCAGTTAAATAAGTTAGCAACTTATTCACTATTTGAATTTTTACTAATGGGCTTGTGGAAACTCTTTAAAATGGGGAAATTCAAAGTTGTCCCTGTGGAAAGTTAAAAAAAGGAAAAGTTTATACTCTCTGCCAAGTGTGAGACTGCTCTGATTCCATTTCCACACGACTAGAAATCGCCTGCCTTACCCATAGGTCCTCACTGAAACCATGCATGCACTGCATAGCAAGACACTCATGGAGACCACAAAGACCTTTGACACTAGAGTCTAACCCCCAAGTGCAGGGCATCGTCCCCACATGTCCTCAATTTGACCCTGACCACCTGGAATTTGTTAAAGACTGGTCCAAATAAAATCCCCAATACATCTAAACCGCTCTAATTAAGCAAGTTAAGTTAAGATAAAAGCGCAGATCTACGCAGATATAACTAAAGGCCCAATAGGGAGGGGGCCGCAAAGCATCCCTAGCACACGATGCACATAACGTCAAAAAGACCAAAGTCTTTTGTTTCAAGACTATAATACTGACTCTGCCCCACATGCAATCAGACCGGAACAACTGGAGTAAGAGGGTAAAAAAAGGTATACCGCTAAAGTATCTCTGCTAACAAAAAAGCAAATCAATCATATTACGTAAAGCTTAAAAATTACACCCAATGTCACTGGACTAGCTATTTTTGCACGATTACAGAGTC
>JACMZG010000067.1:59661-136783 GCA_018340805.1 Microvelia longipes
AACCATTATTATTGTGTTGGGTAATTAATTATCTTAAATGTCTCGATTTCATCCAGCATCAGTTTTCGATGCTTGACCGAGCTGATATCACTCCAGAACAACATAATGTTGGAACACCATGTGTTCCTGTGATCCATTGTGGGGCTCTGACTTAGTTTCCAGTCATCCTTTTCATCAAATCAATTTGGCTGTTCGGGGAGCCTTATTGTGGCTGCCAGAACTATGTAGGCACGCCACACATCTTAATATAATCTCAACCACTCCAACATGCCACAACATCATCTTTTCTGCGGTACTCTCAGGCACATCAATTACATGTTTATTAATCTTTCACCTAACTAACTGTAAGTCATTTTAATCTTACGTACCAGAGCATATCTGGAAAAACTTATTGTAGAACAATGTTGAGCTGCTGGTGGTGATCCTTCAGATCCCAGCCTCAAATTAAATCAGGTTACCATTAATTCAGTTTTTCTTGGGCATACATAAGGCATCCTCAAATTAAATCAGGTTACCATTAATTCAGTTTTTCTTGGCATACATAAGGCCATTAAATCATCGGGTTACCATTAATTCAGTTTTTCTTGGGCATACATAAGGCATCCTCAAATTAAATCAGGTTACCATTAATTCAGTTTTTCTTTGGGCATACATAAGGCATCCTCAAATTAAATCAGGTTACATTAATTCAGTTTTTCTTGGGCATACATAAGGCATCCTCAATTAAATCAGGTTACCATTAATTCAGTTTTTCTTGGGCATACATAAGGCATCCTCAAATTAAATCAGGTTACCATTAATTCAGTTTTCTTGGGCATACATAAGGCATCCTCAAATTAAATCAGGTTACCATTATTCAGGTTTTCAGGCATCTCAGGTTACCATTAATTCAGTTGGCATACATAAGCATCCTCAAATTAAATCAGGTTACCATTAATTCAGTTTTTCTTGGGCATACATAAGGCATTCCTCAAATTAAATCAGTTTACCATTAATCAGTTTTTCTTGGGCATACATAAGGCATCCTCAAATTAAATCAGGTTACCATTAATTCATTTTCTGGGCATACATAAGGCATCCTCAAATTAAATCAGGTTACCATTAATTCAGTTTTTTCTTGGGCATACATAGGCATCCCAAATTAAAATCAGTTACCATTAATTCAGTTTTTCTTGGGCATAATAAGGCATCCTCAAATTAAATCAGTACCATTAATTCAGTTTTAGCGAATTTTCATAATGAAAATGACGCTTATGGTTGTTCGGATGACGGAAATTGAGGTGGAGTGGTTGGAATCGGTTCCTATTGGCTTCCTGATAACAAAAATATATGTCCGAAAAAAGTTTATATATATATATTATATATATATATATATATATATATATATATATATATATATATATATATATATATATATATATATATATATATATATATATATATATATATATATATATATATATATATATATATATGTATATATATATATATGTATATATATATATATATATATATATATATATATGTATGTAAGAGTTTCTACCCTTTCGTATGGCGAACGATAACTCTCGAAGGCGTTCTCAAATTGAAACGAAACTTTGCAAATCGCGAGATGTTGTGGAGGTTACGAGGCCTATTGTTTATAAAAACATTATGACGTCATCAACCAAAGTTATGACGTCAAGAAAAAAATTTTTTTTTGAAACTTAAAATGGCTCAAAACAAAGTATTTCGTGTTTAAGTAGACGGCTAGCTGAATAGATTAAGACCAATTTCAGCTGAATCGAACCATCACAAATGGCGCAAATGGTATACATATATATATACTTATATATATGTATACGTCTAGGTCAAAGACTCGTACAATATCTGTTGGTTCAGTAGTGTTTAGAGGGTGGGGATATAGTATAAAAGAGAAGACCTCTACCTCTTGCTCCATCATGATAAGCCTACTGTCCCAGAGAGACAGGGCAAAAATGGCTTCCACTGAACCACGCCGAGCTAAGCAGACCCGTAAAGAGGAAGAACATTAAGTAGTCTTTATATGGTCGAAGTTATTCTAAAAACGAATGCGACCAGTTTCAGCTCAATCGGACAATCTAAGTGACGCAAACGGTATTTTTATTTTAAATAATCATGAATATATTTTTTTCAACCTTAAGATTTTACTTAAATAAACAATTTGTTTACAAAAAAAAATTTGACATTTTTCTTTAAATTCTATAAAACAATCATAATGTAAGTAAGAGTTTATACCATTTTGTATAGTGAACGATAACTAAAGCTGATGAAAGATGGAACTATAATCTTTTCTTACCCTTTATACAAGGTTAATTCAACAGTTGCAACGTGTGGTTTTTCCTTGTATTCTTTATACCTCTATAAAAAACGTATTAGTTATGTATTTAAATATACTTATTATTTTCTTATATTGCTTGTTAACTGTAATATTATTGCTTACTATTAATAATAGAGGATTAATAAAATCAAATTTGTGAGAAAGCCTCTCAGGCCGCGAAGCGGGCCTGTGAAACGAGTCTGTGAAAATTCGCTAAATACGTTGGCAAAATGCCATGTAACAAGAAACGATAGTGAAACCATACATTTAATAAAAAAACAACAATGTGGCCGCGAAGCGTCACCAGGAGGCCCCCGGCCGCGAAGCGGCCCGGTGGCCGACGCCGCGGAGCGGACGAGGCGCGAAGCGCTGAGGCCGCGTAGCGGCTACGGGCCGAAGGCCCGTATTTCTTGGGCATACATAAGGCATCCTCAAATTAAATCAGGTTACCATTAATTCAGTTTTTCTTGGGCATACATAAGGCATCCTCAAATTAAATCAGGTTACCATTAATTCAGTTTTTCTTGGGCATACATAAGGCATTTATTTTTGTATTTTCATATCATTGTATTGTATTTTTGTATTCAACGTCAACTTCCTAAATTACAGTCCTCTATTTTTTTTTTACCATCTCACCTTACAGGTCGGCGGTTCAGACCGAACTTAGTGAAGTCTACCGCTGCCTGAACATTTGGTCCATGTCGAGCCGGATCATTTTGATTTCTTTATCATTTTTATCAAATTATGTTATCTTATTCTTAGACAGTTAAAAGCTTAGCTAGATTATCATTGCTCTCTTATCACTGAAATCATCAAACCTTTAATCTTATGTATGCTCATTTAGTTATCTTTTAATTTTTATTTCTTGTATAGTGTACCTGATTTATTGTTTTTTGTATGTACCTGCAGTTAATACGCTTTAACATCTTTGTATCTTACCACTTGATTGTTACCAAGATATCTTAGACCGTTAAGTATCATATCTGTCTTATCACCATCTTGCTAATGTAAATTCTTGACCAAACCTATAACCTATCTATTAAGTAACTAGTGAGATATCTTTATTCTTACTTAAGTGTAACTTAAATAAGGCTTGTAACTTACCTTTCAGAATTCATTATGGATTAAAGTTACAATTATTTAAATTTAAGATCAAGAAAGAACTGATCAAGGTAACAATCAAGTACATCTGATATATTTCTTTTTAGAAATGTAACATTGTAGTTATCTGTTTTTATCTAATCTAATCTTTATCTATCAATATCAAAATTATGATAACAGGATAATACCTTCTCTATATCATTGAATCTAGTGTCTTGTATCTTTATTGCTATTACTACTAAGTACACATTTTGTGTGTATTTATGATTCTAGGGCCTGATCAACCCTTATGAATTATTTTTGTTATTACCAAGTTTGTTTAAATATTTAATCTATATCATATCATTAACATCAATCAGTACCTGTTATCTAAATTTTGATAATCACCTATGTAAACATTGTGAACTTGTGCTGTTGCGCATTATAAAGTTGGTTGTTAATATCATACCTACCATTTATCATTATCGACACAACTTCTCATCTTAACTATCACATAATTACCACCTCATCATCATCATCTTTACCTTAACTTTTATCAAGCTGTCATGCCTAGTTAGGATTTCAGCATTGATCTCTTATCACTTTCAGGTATCTCGTCTTACTGACACTATCGTCTTATCGACATCTTGTGGTGTGCACCCACATTTTTTTTACCTACTAGAGTTCACTCACATCATCACAATGTTGACTCAGGGTATGCGCAACCCTCATCGTTGTAACATCTTTAAACTGTTTACCTGCTGGTTCAGTGTAACAGTTATTTATCTTGGTGTCTGGTAGTCGAAGACCAGCTCCATTATCTACCTTACCTTGTCACTTCTAGGACTTCTATGGCTACATCTTTACCTTACCACTACCTCAGCTATAGTAGTTCTCATCTTACCTACCTATGACTTCCATAGACTTACAACCTATGGTTTGTCTTCTCTCTCTTCTTAACCATTATATCTTAAGTGATCAGCAACTATTATCATCTTTACCACCAGAAAGCCTATAGATTTACGACCTATAGTATTTTTTTATCACTTTAAAGCACCACTCAGGCTTATTGGCCTTAACTCAGAACTTACTCATCTCTTACCATCTCTAAGATAATTGTTTAATAACAAGATAATTGTTTATTTTGTGGTGCTAGGGAGACCTGGGCTTATTCTCATATAGATAAGTCCTTTCAGACCACTTCCTTTACAATGGTCTTCATCAAAGTGACACTAGTGAACTCTAAGACTTAAAATATCACTGATTGATTTTTAAGTTTTTATCTTATCTAACCTGAAAGTTATCATCTCATACTTTTTTTGAGATATTTTATCATTGTGTCTTTAGAACTTATCAACTCTACCTCTCATCATATTTGCCATGGAAGGCAGGCTTTGCCCATAAACTTTAGAAATTTATTTTATGTTCTTAGTTTTGGCCTAGTCAAACTATGATAGGCAGTCTAGATTTATCAAACTCAACAGATATCTTCTTAAATCATCTTTAACTTCTTCAAGACTTGCTCTAGGAAGCATTTGGATCTCTAGGCTTGCATCTTATTATCTAAACAACCAACTATTTATTATTTTGTGGCCTTATCTTTGATCTCACCTTAAAACTGATAACTACTTAATTATTTTTTTGTAATTTAGTATTTAATATTACAAATAACTGTGTTGTGAATAGCAACATACCTGTGTTATTAAATTATGATATCTTGAAATATGAATAATTATAACTATTTTCCTAATTTTATCGTCACATGAAGTGACTATCTTACCTTTAATTGTAACAGATTTATAAGAAACCTTATTCATCATGCAGATGAATAAATATTTATCATAATATGTATTTATTTATGGTTTAAGACTGATAAATGTGATCTACTTAATAAAATAGTATTATTTGTAAGCTATGCTAAGCTTTTTCTACTGATCTAGTTCATTAGTTACTTTGTATCTAGTCATTATCTTTAATCATCTATGATCTTTTTTAATTTAAAACTTATATCTTATCAGCCTTAGACCAACTTAACCTGATAAATACTTTAAGTGATCTTATTACCTTACAAGAAGACTGTAAACTTATCTAATTAAGAGTTATTACTCTTGTGTATCTGATAATAATATCAAACTTTACCTATGTACTAATTTGTGATCTATTGAACTATTTTTTTTTTTTGTTTTCCATGCGCTTGTTCAACTCACCAAATTTCTTCACTTAACTTTATTATTTTATTTTATTCAATTACTGCATGAGTTAGTCAAAGTACTGGTCAGACTTTCTGATTTGCCAGTTTTAAATCTTAACATATAATCTAACTCTTAGTTTATTTTTTTGACAATTAAATGCTTTAATTTAGTTGTATTATTCTACTTATCTATTTTTCTATTGGTGTAAGTCATTTTAATCTTACGTACCAGAGCATATCTGGAAAACTTATGGTAGAACAATGTTGAGCTGCTGTGGTGATCCTTCAGATCCCCAGCCTCAAATTAAATCAGGTTACCATTAATTCAGTTTTTCTTGGGCATACATAAGGCATCCTCAAATTAATTCAGTTTTTCTTGGCATACATAGGCATCCTCAAATTAAATCAGGTTACCATTAATTCAGTTTTTCTTGGGCATACATAAGGCATCCTCAAATTAAATCAGGTTACCATTATTCAGTTTTTCTTGGCATACATAGGCATCCTCAAATTAAATCAGTTACCATTAATTCAGTTTTTCTGGGCATACATAAGGCATCCTCAAATTAAATCAGGTTACCATTAATTCAGTTTTTCTTGGGCATACATAAGGCATCCTCAAATTAAATCAGGTTACCATTAATTCAGTTTTTCTTGGGCATACATAAGGCATTTATTTTCGTATTTTCATATCATTGTATTGTATTTTGTATTTAACGTCAACTTTTGCTCAGAAGAAAAAAATTTTAAGGATTTTCAGAGATTTCTTAGTATGCATAACATGAAGTATACCATTAAAGAATATACGAGAAACAATAGAATTATAGACAATATATGTATAAACTTTGATGCAAAATTTAATAGCTACGTAGTCAACACATCCTTTTCTGATCACAATGCGCAAGTCTTAAGGTTGGAAATGAGAAACAGTCAGCAGAAAAAGGAAATTATATATAGACCCGTTTCGGAAGAAGGACTGAGAAATCTTAAAAAAGAACTTATCAATCATGATTGGTCTAACATAGTGTGTAGTGATAAGGAGATAAACCAACAATGGCTTGGCTTTATAAATACTTTTTCAACCTTAATAGAAAAATGCATGCCAATGAAAAAGAAAATTGTAAATACACAATTTAAGAGAAGAAATGAAAAAAACAGCTGGTATACAGAAGAATTAGGTAAAATAAAAAGACAACTAGATCTAATAGAAGAACAACTCTTAAGCAATAAAAATGATAACTTAGCAATTGAAAAGAAAAAAGTTAAGAAGATCTATAAGAAGTCTCTAAGGAATGCTAACGGCAGCATAATGATAAGATTATATCAGAGTCTGAAATAAGCAAAAAGCAGCCTGGAACATTGTAATAAGTATAAAAGCAACAGCGACAAAGGATCTACAAAGTATATTTCTGCTAATGATTTCAACAAATACTTTGCTTCAATTGCTAAATCAATCCATGAATCATTACCTAGCATAGACAACATTGACCCATCTGCCTTTCCAACCAAAGAAGCACCAGAATTTAACTTTGCCACTACCACTTATGATGCTGTTGATAAAATAATTATGAAAATGAAAAAGACCTTCAGTAAAGATGTGTACGGGATCACAGCCCATATTGTTAAAGCTGTAAAAGACGCCTTAATAATACCCCTAACTGACCTGATAAATAAGTCTATAAATAAAAACCAGTTTCCTGAATGCCTTAAACTAGCCTTGGTAATACCAATTTACAAAGATGGAAGTCAACAGGACCCAAACAACTTTAGACCTATTTCTTTATTACCCATCTTTGGAAAGATATATGAAACTGTGTTAAAAGATCAAATGTACAAACACTTTGAAGAAAATGACCTATTCAATAACTATCAGTTCGGTTTCCGTAAAGGAATGGGTACTGTAGATGCGATAGGATCTCTCATCCAGGACATTCTTGACTACTTCGATGAAGGTATTTACTTAGCAACTATTTTTATAGATTTGACTAAAGCATTTGATAGTATAATAAGATCAGTTCTGATAGACAAGCTGAGAAAATACAATTTATCTGAAGAAGCTATAAAACTAATGTCCTCATATCTTTCTGAGAGATTTCAAGCCACACTAGTGGACGGTATCTTATCTGACTGGATAGAGATTAAAGAAGGAGTTGTACAAGGTTCGGTGCTTGGAAGTTTGAATTTTATTATTTTCATAAATGACTTGCCTGACGCTATGCGACATATGTTAATAAAGCTGTTCGCGGACGATGCTAATGCTAGCCTAAAGATTAGAAACCCAGCAGTCATACAAAATTCCACCGGGAACCTGGGAACAACATGCTGAAAACCCTTTGCTCAGACCAGTCTCATTGGTCACTACTTGCAAACCTACTCTAACAGTGTGAGTAAACAAAACTACACTTACCAGTCTATGTATGTGACTATCTTTATTTACAAGTAAAGCCTGCAGTCTGTCTATTTCAGCCATGAAATGGTTATCAGTCTGTGACATCTGTGCAGGCACGGGTTGACCAACCACAGGACCTCCTGACACCTGTGGATGGCAAACGAGAAAAAAATTCTATATACATGTTATTTATCTGTACATAGGTTCCTAGGGACCTAGGTTCTTTTCCAAAATACAATAAAATATCAGATTGACTATTCTTCACATATAAAAATACAAAAATAATTAAAACAAGAATTAAGAAAATAAAAGACAAATATTTTTAAATAAAAATCATAAAGAGGGCAAGATTTTATTAAAAAGTAAGATGTAATAATGTAGATGTAAGATTTTATAGTGTTTCATAGATAAACAATATTAACATAGATGGCTCACTCAAAGATTTAAAAAAAAAATGTTGATGGGATGCAGGAGGCTCAAGTAGTACAATCTAGTGGTGACAGCGTGAAACTGTCAGATATTTTTATTAACCAAACAACGAGCTGTTGGGAGTAATAAAGTCTTTCCATCCGCTGTTCAGCGCTAGAATGATGAGGAGTCAATGGATGAGTGATCCCAAATAAGATCTATATGAATTTCGTATTAAATAACATAACAAAATTATTTAGCTTTTTAGCTTAAAATCACAAAAAAAATTAATTTTAAATTTAATTATTTCTATAAAATAACTACTATCTTTTAACAATAATACGACACACGGCTAAAATCAATTGACACCCCGCCAAAATCTCAATGCTTTCAACCCTCATTTTTAAATACAAAAATCCCTTCTTTTATGTAACAAAAAAAAATCCTTACTCTAACTACACTGAAAGTCAGGTTATTTTTTGAATTTTAGTATTTGTTTTTATTTGATATCGTATTTTTTTTATTTTTAAAAATTATTTATTTACTTTTTAAGTAGGAATATTGTTGTATCTTATAAATTTATTTAAGTGTTGCATTAAATTTGTTCGGGAAGTATGAATTAAGTGAAGTTAAAGTTGTTGAATACGTAATGCAATGGATCATGATAGTTCTATGATAAAAGTTTGACGATTTTAATAAATCGTCAGCTATAATTACTTTTTCCAAAATAAACTGCTTTTTTGTGTCATGTTTTTATAATTAAATGCGTATTGTTTCATATTATAAAAATAATATGACACAATATGCATTCATGAGTTAAAAAAGTCAAGACTGTCATCTATTGAAAGACATGCCATTTTCCAAAAAAATGCTGTCTTTTGGTTGATAAACCCTGCGATGTACTCAAATAGCAAGAAATGCTTGAAGAATACATCAATGTCCATGCGGCAAATATAGTCACTCAGATCATATTACAACTCTGCAATAGTTGGATGAATTGAACAGATTGGAATAAAACGAAACGAACTCGATCAGATAAATATGCACAATGAGGTAAATAAAAGCGACGCGAGGTTACAAATATTTACAACCAGTGTTGCCTTTTTATGATTTTATTTACGAAAAAGGTATTTTTTTTATACCGAGGTTGGCATAAAGTGGAGGGGGAAAGATCGTGGTCGATATGAACCAATAAAATTCTTTCCCTCACAGATTTTTGGCGCGCTGTCAATTGATTTTAGCCGTGTGTCGTATTATAGAAGAAACCTATAATTTTGCCTTAAGAAGAAAATTTAATTTATAATCTAAAATATAATATAACTATAAATCAACATAAATTATACAAATTGAACTAAAATAATAAATAGTCTAAAACAAAACAAAGAAATAAACAGAACTCTTTTTTGTTCCACAGCCTTTGGCTGACTTAGATTAATAAATGTAAAAGAAGATACAAAATCTTAAATTATCAACTAAAAATCTAATAAATGGACTACTACTACTACATCATATCCGTTGCGCATTTAACACGCTCTGGTTCTTACACCGTATGTATAAGCTCGATCTAGTACAATGGCGTTGTAACAGATCGTGACAAAACATCGCTTTTTTATAGCTAACAAAGACAAATCATTTTATAGCTAAGTTGAACTTGGGTTAGAAGAAAGTTAAACACAAATTATATTTAATAGAATAATAGATTTACGCTTAAAAACAATTTCAAAAGTTATTTAGTGAAATAGTAGATTGTAAATGCGATCGCTTTTCCTTTATTGGCGGGGTAGATCTCCCGTTTTCTAGCGCTAGCTAGAAAACAATCCGTCTGGTTTGCCTCCCAATAATCCCTATAGCGTATTTAACTAGGATACTTAATAGGATCCGTGGATTATGTATGCCTTCTGTACGTTGTTATAAAATACTATTTATTACTTTTAGATTAGATTAGATAAAATTTTCATTGTCGAGGACCCTTAACAGGGTATGACAATAGTCAAAATCAAAAGAAAAAGAATAATAATTTAGAATTTAAAAACTCATCTACTGAGTAGAAACAATTTTCTTTTAATACTTTGCAAATACATGCTTTAAACTTCTTTGTATCTAACAATTTTATATTCTCTGGAAGAGCATTATATAATTTACTACAGCAGTAGTTTACACTATTCTGGCTCCTCGACACTCTACATTTCTTTAACATCAGGTTATTTTTAAATCGAGTTTCGTATGAATGGCCTACTGCTCTTTCAGTAAACATTCTCATATTATATTTAACAAACAATAAACACTGCAATATATAAATGCTTGGTAGTGTTAGGATTTCAAATTTCTTAAAATGCTCCTTGCAGTCTTGACGAAAGCCCAATTGAAAGATGGCTCTGATGGCTTTCCTTTGCATAGAGAATACTGCATCTGCATGACAGGAGTGTCCCCAGTAGAGAAGAGCATAGCTGATCCTGCTGTGTATCCCGGCATAGTAGACTGAGAGCAAGACATCACACGACAGCTGAGTTGACAGAGAGTAGAGTAGAAATACTTGGCTTGCTAACTTGCTGCTTAAGATCATTACAGTGATTCTGCCAAGTCATAGCAGGGTCTAATAGAACTCCTAGAAACTTTACACTGTCTGTATTATTAAATTCTGCTGTATCTCGTAGTGAAAATACGACGTCTGTCGTTTTCTTTTCATTAAGCTTTAGTTTATTAGCACAAAACCAATTTTTTAATTAATTCCTTACTTCTTGTAGCGAATTTTTTATGACTGCTGGGTTTCTAATCTTAAGGCTAGCATTAGCATCGTCAGCGAACAGCTTTATTAGCATATGTCGCATAGCGTCAGGCAAGTCATTTATGAAAATAATAAAATTCAAACTTCCAAGCACCGAACCTTGTACAACTCCTTCTTTTATCTCTATCCAGTCAGACAGGATACCGTCTACCAGTGTGGCTTGAAATCTCTCAGAAAGATTTGAGGTCATTAGTTTTATAGCTTCTTCAGATAAATTGTATTTTCTCAGCTTGTCTATCAGAACTGATCTTATTATACTATCAAATGCTTTAGTCAAATCTATAAAACTAGTTGCTAAGTAAATATCTTCATCGAAGCAGTCAAGAATGTCCTGGATGAGAGATCCTATCGTGTCCATCTACTGTGCCCATTCCTTTACGGAAACCGAACTGATAGTTATTGAATAGGTAATTTTCTTCAAAGTGTTTGTACATTTGATCTTTTAACACAGTTTCTTATATCTTTATATCTTATTTAGGAACGCAGCAGCGTTCCGCCCCGCCAAGTCAAGAAGAAAAGTAAAAATACCCCGCTTAGTCAGTAAAAAAAGTCAAAAATCTATTTAAGCTGCCAGTGTATATTATACTGTACGCAACAAAGTAGGGTTTTTGAGGGTCTGTAGCGTGAAAACGGCTATAGGTACATAAATAATATTATAATATCCTTAAAGGGCATGCTTTGTAGATCAAAAATAAAAAAAAATCATCCAAATCGGCCTAGCTGAAGTGGAGAAAAAGAGGTTTGAAAATGGCATTTTTGACGACTTCTTATTCTTATTCTTCCTGCATTTTTTGTTGACGCACCTACAGCCTAAACTACTGAACGGATTTTGACATATGAAGACTTTTTGGATTTGTCTTATGCTCGTGTGCATTCCTAGCTCATAAAATCTCAAATTCGACATTCCTACGCTGAACGCGAAGCGTTCTAAGCTAGTTGAAAACTAAGCTAGCAAACGATATTTTTTATGTTTACGCACCTACAGCCTAAACTACTGAACGGATTTTGATGTCTGAGGACTTTTTAGATTCGTCTTATGCTCGTGTGCATTGCTACCTCATAAAATCTCAAATTCGACATTCCTACGTTAAACGCAGAGCGAAAAAACTAACCTGCAGCCTAAACTACTGAACACATTTTGATATGTGGTGAATTTTTGAATTTGTTTTATTCCTGTGTGTAGTCCAGAGTCCTACCTGATAAAATCTCAAATTCGACATTCCTGTGCTAAACACAGAGCTAGAAACTAAGCTAGCAAACGCCACTTTTATATAAATTGACCCATTTGCACTCTTTACTAATGAATGGATTTTGGTGTTTGAGGACTTATGGATTTTTTCTAATGCCTTTTAACATTCCTGTATCAATAAGACCCAAATTTTTTAAATACTATGTTGTACGCGCAAAAACAAAGCTTAAGAGTGTATACACAATACCTCTCAAGGTATATACAATACCTTGACACTCTTCACAGCTCTATCTGATTCACGCATCATGTTTACTTCTGTTTTTACATAAAACAGGAGCTGTACAAAAAGCCATGAAATCTTACCAAAAACCACTTATGTGGTAAAATACTCCCCGCCAAGTCTTTGGTCCAAAAAAGTAGGGAAATCAACTTTTCTGTCCCGCCAAGTCATGTCCGTATTGGGTGGAGACTGTCATAGGCGTTTTAAAGTGAAGTAGCTAGGTTGGCAATAGTTAAGGGCCCTATTTACATTGAGAGGCAATCATCAGCTTCTACTCCTTGGCGGCGTGCCAGAAAAGTGATTCACCTATAGAGGTAGTGTTTGCAAGGGTATATAGGGTGTAGTGCCTGATTATATCGTACCTTTATTGTTAAAGGTACAAAATTGTTAAATTCGCTAATGGGATAGGCGTCATGGCGGAATTCGAACCTCGGACCACGACACAAATCCGTTTCAGAGGTCCCTAATGACGAAAAAAAAATTTTCGCGAGACTTTATAGAGAGATATATATATATATATATATATATATATATATATATATATATATATAATATATATATATATATATATATATATATATATATATATATATATATATATATATATATATATATATAATATATATATATATATAATATATATATATATATATATATATAATATATATATATATATATATATATATATATATATATATATATATATATATATATATATATATATATATATATATATATATATATATATATATATATATATATATATATATGTGTGTGTGTGTGTGTGTATTTTTTTTTATGGTTCCTCTAGTAATTACTACTAGAGGCTGTTTATTTTGAGCACGTTCCACAACTGTATTAGATGCCTTTAAAAACAAATGTGTATAAATCTGGTTTTCTATTCTTATTCATCTGGCAATATGAGCAAAAATGAACTTTTATTAATGAAATAAATAAAAGTCTAAAAATGAAACCATGAAATAATAAGTAATAATTTACCTGAGCTCTGAGAATGGCATTCTCATCATTGAGCCTGGCTATCAGAGCCTCGGCTTGAGACAGCCTCAACTCAGTATTCTGCCGACTAACTTCACTCTCGTGCCGCATAACTTCCCACTGCTTTAGTTTTCTATCTTGTTCTCTTATAACTTCTTTGTATCTGTTGAGCAGTCCCTCGCTAGACAGCTCTGTGTCATCACTACTAACAGCTTTCTGCATCATTCCTGAAACACAAGTCAATTAAGAACTGCTGTCTTTAAGAACTTAAAGACAGCACCATTATCTCCATAATAAGCAGAAAAAGCAAGATATTTCCAAAGTGATAAAAGTGTATCTGCCTAGGCAAAAAAAGTTAAATTTGCTTAGGCAAGAAAAGTGTCATCTGCCTAGGCAAGAAAAGTGTCATCTGCCTAGGCAAGAAATGTGTTATCAGTCCTCAGTGACTTGCTTCACAGTGGTCGCCCATCCAGTTACTGACCTCACTAGATTTTGCTTATTTTTTATGATCCAATAAAAACTTAAGATATACTTGCCTTATATTAGATAGAATACAAAACTTATTATACTTAATCACTCATATCAAGCTTAATTCTTACTTAATTCCCTGACTCAAGCCACTGGCTTTTAAGGGATAACTTTTGATACAGTGTGAGATAGGGGTGCTGACTTGTAGAGACAAGTAAAGTAAACAAACTGTTGCACTTATCTAAAAAGAAATATGTGTATGTATAATCTATCAAATAAATATATATTATTATTATTATATATACTTATTAGGATATACTTTGAACAAAATGTCAACTAAATTGGATATTATAACAATTTTTTTTAAAAGTAAGTATAGAAGTAATTCAATAAAAATTGAACTAATGCGGATTAAGAGATGAAACTTGGCACATATTTTGCTTTTACACATGATTACATGCAAGCATAATCTCAAATTTATGGACAAAATTGTTGTGTTTTGTGAGTTTTCAAAATATTTGCTGAGTCATTATTTTGGGTTAATGACTTAAAAAAAATTTGGATAGCACAACTAGGGCTAAAGATTGATTTTTATTAGCAAATTTTGACTCTGCAGCATAAATAGCCTGGGAGCTACGATGATAACACACACACATCAACTCTCTATGGGAGCAGTCAATTTATTCCGAAGTAGCCGTAGGATCAGAGGGGCTTTGCTTCAAGTCCTCTCAGCATTCCTTGTTTCAGCTCAACTTACAAGCCCAGTCAGGATGGTATCCGATTTCCTTGCTTTGGAGACACAAAGTAAGCTAAAAATCCAGGGGGTGGCCAATAAGATCCCATAAAAGAGAAATAAGTATATTATCAACTGTATTGGTCTCCATAATCAGTATAAGTTATGTGTTTGGGCGCTTAAGAGACAAAATAAAAAATTAGATGTTATATTTAAACAACAATATTTCGCTCTTCATCACACATTTCCTTTTTTCTAATTTATTGTTAACTTTTAAGGTTTTTGGACCTGATCTTTTCTTTTTAATTTTCGACCTAGTTAGTTAATATAGCCTAACTATTAGTAAGTTTTTTTTTTGTTTTTTAATATAATAATTATTTATTTCAGATAGCTCTGCATGACTTAAATAATATTTATCTCCAGACGGTATATAATACAAAATTTAATGACTAGTTTTAAGAGAGTAAAGAATCACTTTTCACTCCCAAGGGAGTAAAAAGTACTTTTTACTCCCTTGGGAGTAAAAAGTAACAGTTGCCAACTTAACTTAATAATCGACAAACTGAATAATATATAATTATTTTTATTTAAAAACTAAGATACCTATAAATAAGAAGATATACAGGAATAAGATGTATGAAATAAATAATATAACATTAACAATTATTTTAAGTAGAACTAGTGTAATGCTAATAATTATATAAGAATAAATAATTTAAAAAATAAAACTAGTTCTTTATTTAAAAGTAAAAAAATTAAGTTGGCTATCCTGATTTTTTTAAAATCACTTTAAGATTTGCACACTCATTGTTTTTTTTTCGACAAAATATCATTAAATCAAAGTTTTTTAGTTTAAAACCTTAGCTTTAACTGTTTAACCTGTCTTAAACTTTTATAATTAGATTAAAATATTTCTTATAACTGCTCTAATATTTCAATTATGTCAGATAATATTGTTTGCGATATTGACAAACTTTTTAACAATGTACCTCCTGACATTGCTATTGAAGCGAACTTGGTACCAAAGAAATCGAAAAAGTTATATGACAAAGCATGTAACAATTTTAATAGTTGGTGTCATGATCATAATATACCACAAGTAAGTGAAAATGCATTGCTTGTTTATTTTAATAATGAATGAAAAACAAAACAAGCGTCAAGTCTGTGGTCGCTGTATTCAATGATCATCTTTGCTTGTGAGAGAAAATGTTAATATCAAAAGCTATGCATCACTAATAGCATTATTAAAAAGAAAAAACGAAGGTTATGATGCAAAGAAAGCGAATGTTTTTACTAAGAACCAATTTGAAGATTTTTAGCATAATTCACCTAACAACGAGTTTCTTAAAGGTAAGATAATTTTCAGTTAAAAAAATCTTGAAAAAAGAAATGAAAAAAAAACATTCTTACTTTATTTTCAATGTCGACGTCTGGAGATAAAATCTTGTATGCACCTTGGGAGTAAAATGCCATTATTCCCTCGGCTTCGCCTCGGGAGTAAATAGCTATAACTCCCTCGGCTTCGCCTCAGGAGTTAAACAAATAAATCCCTCGGCTACGCCTCAGGATTTAAATCCTTTGGTTCCCTCGGCTTTCGCCTTAGGAACCAACATAATGCTCAGGGAAATAATGACATTCTTTACTCCCTTGGTGCATAAATAACTATTATTTTGTAATCTTTATCCGCGTAACAACTTTATCGAGTGTAATTATGGTTTATCTGTTTTTCTTTTGTAGATTTTAATAACTTGAAAATGCTCTGTGTGATGAAGAGCAAAATATTGTTGTTTAAATATAACATCTAAATTATTATTTTGTCTCTTAAGCGCCCAAACACATAACTTACAGAAATAATACTGGTAGACAAGAATTGTAGAGAAGAGCAGATACCTTCTAAAGCTTTGAACAGTTTACAGAACTCATAGTCGAGGAGGAGATCAGGAGGAGTGTTGGTTCTGCAAGGCTGAGGCTGTTTCACTGATTTACTATACTGTTCATGTCTTGAGACTTCAGACAGCTTGGATACAAATGTTTCATACCCCACTCTCTTCAATACTAACTGCTTTAGACTTTCCTGCACAACACAACAGTTCATAAAAACATTGGATTAGAGGAAAGCACAAAATATTTGTGTTAAGAGTAAGTACCAGGGGGAAGAGTCACCCGTGGTGTAGTGGTTAAGGTACGCGGCCAATACACAGAATGAATGGACTTTAGTCATGGGTTCAATCCCAGCACGGGCCTCTAGGATTTTTATGAGAGGGATAAAAATTCTGCATACCACGTCCTTCAGAAGGGACGTAAAGCCGGTGGTCTCGAGCCTGTGCGTTGTCAGGTACTCGTTAAAGATCCCTTATCCTAAATGAAACAGGGTATAGGCAAAATTTAGGACCCTCATTGTAGATTCATTATAATACTATACTGTTTCTGCCTTGTAGTTTGAAGTGTGAGAAGGTTTGGTTTAACAGTGAGAGCACAAGTTGTTCCCAGTTTTCACTAGACTATATGAGTCAGTTAAAATATGTATGATTGCTTGAAAAAGCATGAGAGATATATGAAGATATATATATATATATATATATATATATAATATATATATATATATATATATATATATATAGACACACACACACACACACACACACACACACATACAACCACACATTGAAGCACTTGGAAAGGTTAATATAAAATGTTTTCTTATTGTGGGTTTAACGACTCTTATAGGGTATTGAGTCCAGGTAGACTAAAATATTTCACCTCCTACTTTTTCCCATCCTCTTACTGTGTTATAACCATTAGTTTCCTCTTTCATATGTGAATATATGACGTGACAGGAGGAGGTTTAACCAGAGTATAAACAACTTACTGTTTAGTATGATATTTGTTACCTTAGAATAATCCGTCACTGAGTCATCATTGAAGAGAACGCATATTCCAAGTAGAAATGCACAAAGGCCTTGTAGCAGCTCTTCATTATCATCTCTCTCATTAGAACCAGCCTATATAAAAACAATTCAATCAGAAACAAAATGGGCTCTGGTCCTGTGAAATGCCTGCTATCTAGCGCACCAGTCCAGTTTGGCTCAGGTTTATGCCTCATAGTTGCAACAGTAGCACTTTTACTTGTCCGTCCAATTGCATGAATTTTTCAAAGGAAATTATTATAATATAGATTTTGTTGCAAAGTATGCTCGCCCTCATATAAACAATACATGTTAGGTAATGGTACAAAGCTCAGTTTATGATAATCTACAAAATGTTTTACCACCAAGAACCTAAGCAACAACTGCATCGGTGTGCAAGCATTCCAAAGGAAATACGCTTGGCTAAATATCAACTTGTGAATGGCCAAATATGAGCTTATCAAGTAGAAATTACCGACGAAAAAATTCCCAGGTACATTGTACCTGGGAACTTTTGCTCACCACATCAGATTCTCTACACTCATCCTCAGAGTTTAGGACTCATTTGCTCGTCTCAGGTTTAGGACTCATTTGCTCGTCCTCAGAATTTAGGACTCATTGAGAATTTCATTTGCCTCGTCCTCAGAATTTAGGACTCATTTGCTCGTCCTCGAATTTAGGACTCATTTGCTCGTCCTCAGAATTTAGGACTCATTTGCTCGTCCTCAGAATTTAGGACTCATTTGCTCGTCCTCAAAAATTTAGGACTCATTCGTTCATCTTCAGAATTTAGAACTCATTTGCTGGTCCTAAGAATATTAAAACCACTAGCAGTACATCTTTGGACTTGTTTTGCTTTTATCATCCACAGACAGTTAATACATTGCCTCTACTCCCAGCTGTAACCTATCCAGACACTGAACTCGCTTGATGCTACTTAGCTTCTATGAATTACCTAAACTCTGTTCAGTAGTTTAGGCTGTAGACGCGACAACTTTAAAGTGAAGGAAGAATAAGAATATTAAGTCATCAAAAATGTCATTTCAAACCTATTCCTTTTCCTCATTTATACTGTAGGTATATAGGAATAGTATTGCGTTTGCAACCAAATCCAAAACTGGGATGTCACTGCCATTATCAGTTTCAGGTGTTTTTAAGACCTCCTGAGTGGTTTTTACAAAGTTGTCTGTCTGTATGTGTGTGCCTGTTATCATCGTAGCTCCCAGTGAATTTACACTAAAGACTGAAATCAGTCTACCGCTGTAGTTGTACTCCAGATTTTATTTTATGATGTCATTAACCCGATATAATAACTCAGCAAAGATTTAGAAGAATCATAAAACACGGAAAAATAATGCTATACGGCTGAAACTTGGCAGGCATGTATCCATGTATAAGACTAACATATGTGCTAAGTTTCATCTCATTACCAGCATTAGTTCAATTTTTTTTAACACGATTCGTATAGAAATAAAACATTGAAAAGAAAATTTGCAAAATTTTCCTTCAGATTATTATTGTCAGTTGGACTGATTCCACTTCTATAACATTACATTTTTATTTATTATTTAGAATATGTTTATTAAAAGAGAATAAATTTTATGATGGATTAATTAGCATATTATTGGTACCTACTTAATAATTTCTTTTTATAATTTATTTTAAAACTACTATAAGACATTTTAGTGTAAAACTTTGGTTCTAAGGAGTTAAAGAGTTTTACCGACTGAATAAGAAAGGGATTCTCATACTGAATTGTTGTGTGCGAGGGAACATGAAGCAGGTCTAATATGACACTTCTTGTAGATCTAATTGCTACATCTTTTCTCCACTTATATCGGTTGTACAAATATAATGGCTTTTTGCTTTCAAAAATCCTATACGTTGTTCTAGCAATGCTTAGTTCTAACCGTTCTTTTATTTTGACCCACTCTAGTTTTTTATAGTAGGGTGTGACATGATCAGCAAAAGGAATATTACATACATACCTGATGCATGCGTTCTGTGCTCTTTGTAGTTTTAGTGTGTTGGTAGAATTAATATCGCAGTAAGCAGCAGAAGCATAGTCTATGTGTGGCATGATCAGTGATTCTACTAAGTTTTTCTTCAGTGATAGTGGGGGAGAACACAACAATTTTCTTATTTGAGCCAGACTTGCGAATACCTCAGCACTTACATGTGCAACTTGATCTTTCCAACTGAGGGACGAATCTATCCAAATACCCAAAAGTTTTAACTTATCTACCAGCTGAAGGCATACGTGATCAATACTTAATGAGGGCAGAGTTAAAGATTTTGCCGATTGAACTAATTTATTGTTACCTAAAATAAGGTAAGAACTCTTTTTCATATTTATCTGTAGACAATGTTCATTACACCAATTATTCAAATTATTTAATACATTGTTTAATTTATTTAGGGTGTCGAACAGTGCCTCTACTTCGCAGCTTAAATAAACAGTTAAGTCATCTGCATGATGTTAAAATTGCACCCATCAAGACATGAGTCTATGTTATCTAAAAAAGCTACAAATAAAATAGCGGAAAGATTGGAGCCTTGTGGTATTCCAACCCTAACTTTTTCTAGTGAAGACAACTTGCCAAAAGCTGTCTTAATTTGTTGTGTTCTACCACTTAAATAAGATTCAAACCACTTTACGCTGGTATCAGAGAGGTTTAGATATTTAAGAACGGCTAGTAACAAATCATGCTGAACTGAGTCAAACGCCTTACTAAGATCTATGGAAGCCACTACCGTAACCATTCTATTATCCATGGCAACTCTTATATCTTCGAGAATATTGAGCAATGAAGTTTCAGTGCCATATCCTTTTCTATAAGCTGATTGCTGATTTATTAAAATATTATTATTCTCAAGATACTGGACAAGCTGGTTACAAACTATTTTATCAAGTATTTTACCAACTACAGAAAGAATATTTATGCCTCTATAATCTCCTACTTCAACAGGTTTAGGCTTTTTACTAAGAGGAGTTATTAAAGCATTTTTTCATAAATTAGGATATTGACTATTTGTAATAGAAAAATTAAAAATATCTTTAAGTACAGGGGTGATAATAGGTTCTATCTTTTTAATCATGTCTAGTGAAATATTATCTGCTGACACAGCTTTAGATTTCATACTATCTATAGCTTCTTTTATATTTTTTTCAGAAGTTTCTTCAAACGAAAATAAAGTTTTTTCATCTTTGTCTCTCATCTCGGCATAGTTATTAATCACCGTGACATTTGATTTTAGATCATTTATTTCACAAAAGTGTTTATTCAATTTATCAAGATCTACAACAGGTTCATTACTATTTTTTTCTTTTCCGATTCCGAAGCTTTTTAGTTGCTTCTATACAGTCTTTGAATCATTTGTTTCAGATATTTCCTTAAAAAACTTCACCTTTCCATTTCTGTTAATTTGTTTACATTTGTTACGAAGAACCCTATAATTATTCCAAGTGTCGTCATTTTTATTTTTCTTATACTTATTATAGGCCGAATCTCTTTTATTCATTAAATCTTTTAAATCAGAATCTATCCAGGGAGCAGCCTTTCTGGTTATTTTAATTTCTTTTATTGGTGCTACTTCATCATATAATTGTAATATAAACTGAGTAAATAGATTAACTTTACTGTCTAATGCAGTCTCACAATAAATTCTATCCCATCTTATTTTTTCTGCCTTCTGAATCAAATCTTGATCCTTAATATATTCTTAAAGTTTCTAATTTTGATAAACTGGGGGGGGGGACTTTTTTAATCTTTTTATTCAATACACAATAGACTAGATCGTGCCTAGATATTCCAGGTACTCCGATCTGACCATGTTTTGTAATTATATCTTTACAATTTACTATAATATGGTCGATCCAAGTAGCGGATGTTGAAGTAAAATGAGTTGGTTCCATCCTTAATATTTCTACACTCATATTTCTAGCTGAATTAATTAGTTCTTTTTTATAGTGGTCATTATTGTTAGGTAGAAGATTTATATTTAAGTCTCCCATTAATATTACTGTTTTATATGTACTTAACAAACCGGCAAAACAGTCCAAAGCGTTTTCAAGCCCAGCAGCTTTTGGAGGCCTGTACATGACAAAAATCAAGCATTTGAAAGATTGGTTAGAGACTTCAACTGCTAAATATTCTGGCATATTATTCAAATTAGGCTGTGAAGTTGATATAATCTTACACTTAAATTTGTCATGTACATAAATAGCAACACCTCCGGCATGCTTTCCTACTCTATCGTTTCTGTATAATTTATATGAAGGTATACTTACAGCTGAATTTGGTATCCAGGGTTTTAAAAATGACTCAGATATAGCTAAAACATCAAGTACTTCCCCTTTGAGTACTTGTTTTACCTCTTCCAGATGTAGGTGGAGATCCTCGGCGTTAATGTGTCCTAACTTAATGTTTTTCTTTAAACCTTGCAACTGCTCCCTCAACATGTCATTACATGACATTAAAACAACGGATTATAAACTCCTTAGAACCAATAGAAATTGATGCGCAAATTATTAGTAGATAATATACAATATTAAAGAAAACTAACCTATATTATTTGGTATTTAAAATTAAAGAAACATACCGTAATAAAAAATTTTCAAAGCAAAAAGTAAATAATTATTAAAAATAATTTAACTAAATATTTTACTAAATAATATATATCTTGATTTTTATATAGTAATAGGTAAATAAATATTTTGGTATAGTAAATAGATATAAATAGCAAGCTATCAAGCTGAGGGAGGTGAGTCCTAAGCTGGAGGATGAGCTTAGCAAATCCCATGTAATGAGGAAATACCATACCCAATTATTCCTCTATTTCCTAAGAATAATACTATGTATATTATATATATATATATATATATATATATATATATATATATATATATATATATATATATATATATATATATATATATGTGTAGAAGGAGCACTACTGATAACACGAAAGGCGGTTCACTGGTAATGCTGCCACCCTAACAATATACAATTTTCTGAAAAAAAGGTGGCAATACTTCCGGTTGCTAAATTATTATGTTCTATTATTAATTAATGTTTGATTATTCATAAAATACTAATATAAATATCGGTGCATTACAATATTTAAAGCATTTTAAATTGTAGTTTAAGGTTTTTAATTAAAATTATATTAAAAGTAGTCCTCATCAACTAATTGTAGATTCTTGAATTCCGCCACCCTTTTGCCATCTAAGATCGGGTTTATTAAATACTCAGCACGTGTTTTAAGTTATTATATTTGTTCTTTATGATCTTTATTCATTAATGGATATTTATGACACATATTTAAAATAATGTTTTATTGTCAGGTTGGCAGCATTACTTAAGTGCACCAGTCAACCGGCTTTTGTGTTATCAGAGGAATTACATTGTTTTTACGGTCCTGTGCTCCTTCTATATATAGTATTATTCTAAGTCTATTTCTATTTGCCTGATTTGAATGATTTTTTATGATGAATGTTTAATCTTCAAGACACGCTCTTTAAAGATATTATAATATTATTTATGATTAAAACTTTATTGGTAGTACCTGAGATATGAGATAAGGAATAGCCGATTGAATTGATAAGAAATGTTTAATAGATGTAGAGCAATGAGATAACCAGGTGGACAGAGCTATGAGTAGGCCTATCTTACTCTGTGTTTTACTGCACTGTAAAAAGTTGACAATTAAAGCATTTAAAGAATACCAAATTCAATAAAAGTAAACATAGAATACTATGTTCAATAAAAGTAGAACATAGAGTACATAAGTAGATACTATGTACATATACTATGTTCAATAAAAGTAGAACATAAGTACCATGTTCAATAAACGTAGATCATAGAATACTATGTTCAATAAAAGTAGATCATAGAATACTATGTTCAATAAAAGTAGATCATAGAATACTATGTTCAATAAAATAGAACATAGAGTACTAAAGGAAAAATAAAAAACAAGTCTCTCCACTGATGTTATTGTATAATGACAAAGCCAGCTTTCAGACTTGACAGTCCATCATCAGTGCCTAACCAACAAAGTATAAAATTAAAATTTACAAAAAAGAAAAGAGTACACAAACTTAAGCACTAAATAATAAATGAAAAATCAAATAAATATCAATCATTACAAACATCATAATGATAAATAAATAAATGTAACTCATAAGATGTATAACCAATAAATAAATAAAAGAATATAAGTATGCGAGAGAAAAAAATATAAAAAGATAAATAAGTAATAAGATAAAATAAATATATATAAAATAAAGTAAAATAGAAAAAAAAACCAAAACGGAAATAGAGAAAAAAATATAAGCAAAACAAAAAAAAATAAAATAAAATAAAATAAAAATATAATAAAAGCAATATGAAAATAAAAGAAACAGAGAATAGAAAATTACCGGCGAGATGCGAAGAAAGAGTTAAGAAACGGAAGTGATTGAGTCGTCCAACTCGTTGAAATTGACTGAAGGGAAGCGAGGCGCTTTAGCTTAAGCACTCTGAATCATCGTCACCGCCCCGCATTCCCCTCTCTTGTTAAGCGCTTTATCACCACTTTCCTTTACATTCCTTGCAATTTCAACATTCTCCAAGAAATTCATAATACGGCCTTTTTGGGCCATATGTAGAAACGCAACCTCGTGCTTGTGGCTTATATGGTCCTCTTCAGTGATGTGCTGATAGAACCTACTATTTTGCTTGCGGAAGTGCTCTTTAAGTCTAGTAAAGTAGGCTCTACCAGTTTGGCCTACATAGACACTTCCACAGCCTCCACACTTAAGGGCATAAATACCACTTTTATCAGTAGGCTCGATTTTATCCTTGGCGTGTGAAAGAGCGCCACGTAGCGAATGCAAATTCCGTAAACCAACATTAAACCCATTCTTTCTCATCACCTTACCTATTCTCTCTGAAATAGTCCTTAAATAAGTCCTTGTCAGGACTTATGGCAGAAATTTTTATGCATCACTTTTTTAAGCAGTTTATATTAGGTAGAGGGAATCGTTTTCGCGCTAAGATCTTAGCCTGGAGACGCTATGTAGATGATGTTTTCTGCATTTGGGATGGAACTTTAGACCAACTCAGCGTCTTTGTGGATTATCTTAATGATTGCATACCGCGTATAAAGTTCACTTACGAAGTAGAAGTGCATCGTACCTCTAGAACAGCAAGCATATGATAAGGAACTGGCTAATATTAAACACATTGCTGGGTCTAACGGATACGATAATGATGTTGTGAACAGGATTATAAACAAGCATAAGAGAAAGCAGGCGTTACAACATATAAATACGGTGGTGGAGGCGTTACCGGCTGAGAATGCGTTACAATGGCGTTCGTTGCCTTATATGGGTCTCGTTTCAGAGAGAATAGGTAAGGTGATGAGAAAGAATGGGTTTAATGTTGGTTTACGGAATTTGCATTCGCTACGTGGCGCTCTTTCACACGCCAAGGATAAAATCGAGCCTACTGATAAAAGTGGTATTTATGCCCTTAAGTGTGGAGGCTGTGGAAGTGTCTATGTAGGCCAAACTGGTAGAGCCTACTTTACTAGACTTAAAGAGCACTTCCGCAAGCAAAATAGTAGGTTCTATCAGCACATCACTGAAGAGGCCATATAAGCCACAAGCACGAGGTTGCGTTTCTACGTATGGCCCAAAAGGCCGTATTGAATTTCTTGGAGAATGTTGAAATTGCAAGGAATGTAAAGGAAAGTGGTGATAAAGCGCTTAACAAGAGAGGGGAATGCGGGGCGGTGACGATGATTCAGAGTGCTTAAGCTAAAGCGCCTCGCTTCCCTTCAGTCGATTTCAACGAGTTGGACGACTCAATCACTTCCGTTTCTTAACTCTTTCTTCGCATCTCGCCGGTAATTTTCTATTCTCTGTTTCTTTATTTTCATATTGCTTTTATTATATTTTATTTTTATTTTATTTTTTTTTTTTGTATTGCTTATATTTTTTCTCTATTTCCGTTTTGGTTTTTTTTCTATTTTACTTTATTTATTATATATTTATTTTATCTTATTACTTATTTATCTTTTTATATTTTTTTCTCTCGCATACTTATATTCTTTTATTTATTTATTGGTTATACATCTTATGAGTTACATTTATTTATTTATCATTATGATGTTTGTAATGATTGATATTTATTTGATTTTTCATTTATTATTTAGTGCTTAAGTTTGTGTACTCTTTTCTTTTTTGTAAATTTTAATTTTATACTTTGTTGGTTAGGCACTGATGATGGACTGTCAAGTCTGAAAGCTGGCTTTGTCATTATACAATAACATCAGTGGAGAGACTTGTTTTTTATTTTTCCTTATATCTGGACTCCACAACTCTATTTTTTTATTATAGAGTACTATGTTCAATAAAAGTAGAACATAGAGTACTATGTTCAATAAAAGTAGAACATAGAATACTATGTTCAATAATAGTAGAACATAAATACTATGTCAATAAAAGTAGAACATAGAGTACTATGTTCAATAAAAGTAGATCATAGAATACTATGTTCAATAAAAGTAGATCATAGAATACTATGTTCAATAAAAGTAGAACATAGAGTACTATGTTCAATAAAAGTAGAACATAGGTACTATGTTCAATAAAGTAGAACATAGAGTACTATGTTCAATAAAAGTAGAACATAGAGTACTATGTTCTAAAAGTAGAACTATAATAAAAGTAGAACATAGAATACTATGTTTAATAAAAGTAGAACATAGAATACTATATTTTATATAAGTAGGAAATATGTAAAATTGTTGCCCTACCCTATATCTTTTCCTTTTCCTGGCGTCATATATTATATATATATTTATTTAAGGAATTTACAAAATAAAAGCAAAAGAAAATTACAAATTTGTATCTCCAAGTCAAATCATAAAATTAAAATAAAATACAATCAAAAATAAAAGTAGACAAATAATACTAAATGAAATATTACACTTATCAATACAGTCATCCATAGAATAAAATGCTTCAATCAGCAAATAATCCTTTATCTCCAGACGGTATATAATACGAAATTTAATGACTAGATTTAAGAGAGTAAAGAATCACTTTTCACTCCCAAGGGAGTAAAAAGTACTTTTTACTCCATTGGGAGTAAAAAGTAACAGTTGCCAACTTAACTTAATAATCGACAAACTGAATAGCATATAATTATTTTATTTGAAAACTAAGATACCTATAAATAAGAAGATATACAAGAATAAAATGTATAAAAAAAGACTATAAAATTAACAATCATTTTAAGTAGAACTAGTGTAATGCTAGTAATAATATAAGAATAAATAATTTAAGAAATAAAAACTAGTTCTTTATTTAAAAGTAAAAAAAATTAAGTTGGCTATCCTGATTTTTTTAAAAACCACTTTAAGATTTGCACACTCATTGTTTTTTTTTCGACAAGATATCATTAAATCAAAGTTTTTTAGTTTAAAACCTTAGCTTTAACTGTTTAACCTGTCTTAAACTTTTATAATTAGATCAAATATTACTTATAACTGCTCTAATATTCTACTCTAATATTTCAATTATCTCAGATAATATTGTTTGTGATATTGAGGAACTTTTTAACAATACACCTCCTGACATTGCTATTGAAGTGAACTTGGTAAAAGAAAACTTGTTACCAACGAAATCGAAAAAGTTATATGACAAAGCAAGTAACAATTTCAAAAGTTGGTGTCATGATCATAATATACAACAAGTAAGTGAAAATGCATTGCTTGTTTATTTTAATAATGAATGAAAAACAAAACAAACGTCAAGTCTGCGGTCACTGTATTCAATGATCAAATCATCTTTGCTTTGTGAGAGAAACTTTTAATATCAAAAGCTATCACTAATAGCGTTATTAAAAAGAAAAAACCAAGGTTATGTTGCAAAGAAAGCGAATGTTTTTACTAAGAATCAAGTTGAAGACTTTTTGCATAATTCATCAAACGACGAGTTTCTTATGATAAAGGTAAGGTAATTTTCAGTTGAAAATCTTGAAAAAAAGAAATGAAAAAAGACATTCTTACTTTATTTCCAATGTCGACGTCTGGAGATAAAATCTTGTATGCACCTTGGGAGTAAAATGCCATTATTCCCTCGCAATAATTTCCTCCCTCGGCTTCGCCTCAGGAGTTAAACAAATAAATCCCTAGGCTTCGCCTCAGGATTTAAATCCTTTGGTTCCCTCGGCTTTTGCCTCAGGAACCAACATAATGCTCAGGGGAATAATGACATTCTTTACTCCCTTGGTGCATAAATAACTATTATTATTTTTACAAACCCTTTTTAATAACTCTTTAACAGGATAATTATGTGCATTTCTTTTGAAAAATACAGAATTTTTTTTATATTACCTGATGTAGTAGAGACATAAGTTGTTGTAATAGGGTTACAGGCTGGGAATTAGGTGCTGGGGCAAGCAGTACTCTAAGCAACTGTTCTTTCTGCTGAGGGTTCTCTATGAGACAGTGAGATAATGCCACTGACGATAACCACGTTGACAAGGGATCGTGTGAGAACAGACCTGAGCACAGCAGCTGCCCACAAGTCACTGTACTAACTAGAACACAACAAATACGCAACTCTTGGTACAGGATAATAATTTCCTTTGAAAAATACAAGAAAAATGAGTAACGAGTAGTGCTTGATAGTTGAGTAACTGCTCAAGTTATAAAGCATAAACCCGAACCTTAAGCAAGAAATAGATTGTAAAGCATAAACGTGCATTTCAAAGGATATTTGGAAATCTGGTGCAGCACTGCAACACTTTTTGTCCACCTGTCATATAAAACTAATTTTTTTAGAGATATTTGTTCCAAAGTCTTCTAAGCTTGTTTGTTTTTTCAACCACTTCTTTATTTGTTTTACAAACAAGAAGCATACAACAGTATGTGCAGAATTTTTTATTTTATTTTCTTTATTTTTTTTGGTTATTTATTATTATCATATTTCTTATATGTATTTATTTATTTTCTTTTTATAACATAAGTTACAACTAGATTATTGATAAATCTATTAAAATATCACAGCTTAAGGCTCGATTGTTCAGGAGTGGGGTATTGCTTAGGGTTTAATTTATAACCTTGCATAGTTCCCACAATTAAAAATGAAGTTTAAATCGTTAAAAAAAAGGTTTGATCAGAGGTAGAGCTAAATTTCATAATATAAATTAATGGCTTTTAAAAAAGCCTAGATAGTTAGGAATGCAGCAGTGTTGCCTCACCAAGTCAAGAATAAAAGTTAAAATGCCCCGCTAAGTCAGTAAAAAAGTAAAAAATCTACTTAAGCTGCCAGTGTATATTATACTGTACCCAACAAAGTAGGGTTTTTGAGGGTCTGTAGCGTGTAAACAGCTATAGGTACATAAATAATATTATAATATCTTTAAAGGGCGTGCCTTGTAGATAAAAAAATCATCCAAATCGTCTCAGAAGAAGGGGAGAAAAAGAGGTTTGAAAATGGCATTTTTGACAACTTCTTATTCTTTCTGCACTTGACGCACCTACAGCCTAACCTAGTGAACAGATTTTGACGTATGAGGACTTTTTGGATTTGTCTTATGCTTGTGTGCATTCCTACTCAATAAAATCTCAAATTCGACATTCCTACGCAGAACGCGGAGTGAAAAACTAACCTGCAGCCTAAACTACTAAACACATTTTGATATGAGGTGACTTTTTGAATTTGTCTTATGCCCAAATACATATCTTTGGGCTCCTCTGGAATTGATTTTTGTCACATCACCACCATTCAAGTCACCTCATTAACAATATATTCCAAAGGAAAATCACATAACACATAAAGAAGAAATTAATCGAGAAAATAGGAATGTCTTAAGAAAATACCTTGACACTTTTACCTTCAACTGTGGATGGGAGGAGGGTTTGGACGACTTGCCCCTGGCCAACTTCATTCTTAAACAAATAGCACTGGAAGCAGTACAGGACGGCACACCTCAGAGCAAATGGTTGTTTCTCATTCACCATAGACATCAAAAGAACGACTAGAGCTTCCCTGTAACATTCACAATAACATTCAGTGTAACTCTGGTTCAAGAATTCAGATCAGGTTCTACAGTCTATCGTTTAGTTTAAAAATCTTAACAGGTCAGTTTAGACACCACTGATTCTTAAGAAAAAAAATCCTGCAAGAAGGGAGCGGGAAAAACTATGTAAACAAATCAGGTTATTTTATCTGTATTTTCTTGGCAATGTTTTATTTATATTTCTTTTGTGTAGTTTTATTTTAAAATGTAATTTTTAAGATTAATTTGAAAGTAGTTTTCAAAACGATGTAATCAAAAAAAGAACAACAAACAAAGTGAACGATTGCCGGGATGAAGGTTTTTTCCCTACAGTGGCTATTGCGGTAGCGGCTTCTCTGATTGGTCAATCCCTAAAATACTTATGACCTTGGGGATTTTCAAACTAAACGATAGACTGTAGTCCAAGAATTCAGAGCTGGCTCAGGTCCTAAAACTCAGAGTGGGCTCGCTCAGGTCCAAAGACTCAGAGCTGGCTCAGGTCCAAAAACTCAGAGTGGGCTCACTCAGGTCCAAAGACTCAGAGCTGGCTCAGGTCCAAAAACTCAGAGTGGGCTGGCTCAGGTCCAAAGACTCAGAGCTGGCTCAGGTCCAAAGACTCAGAGCTGGCTCAGGTCCAAAAACACAGAGTGGGCTCGCTCAGGTCCAAAGACTCAGAGCTGGCTCAGGTCCAAAAACTCAAGTGGGCTCGCTCAGGTCCAAAGACTCAGAGCTGGCTCAGGTCCAAAAACTCAGAGTGGGCTCACTCAGGTCCAAAGACTCAGAGCTGGCTCAGGTCCAAAAACTCAGAGTTGGCTCGCTCAGGTCCAAAGACTCAGAGTGGGCTCAGGTCCAAAAACTCAGAGTGGGCTCACTCAGGTCCAAAGATTCAGAGCTGGGCCCACCCATCAGAGTTGTGGAGTATATCTTTAACAGGCCAAAATCTTTGGCAATTTCAATGCTCCTTAGAGGATAGATAAATCAACTGTTTCAGTGCTGTTTTGCTGTTTCTTTTCCACCGCTTACTATAATTCTAACTGTTATTATTATATAGACTAATACTAATAATAATAACAACAATTACTATTCTGATTAAGATCAGTGTGGGTCTCCATTATTGTATAAATAGGTGATAAGGGCACCATAAGAGACAAGTTTTAGTTTAATAGGTAACTATATTTCACTACATTCTTGTAGAATATTCATGTTAATCTAAAAAATAAGAAAAGCGACGAAAAAGAAACCAATAGTATTAAGTAAAAAAAAAACATAATTAATTAATGATTGTATGTTGAAAATAAAAATTACTTACAGAATTACAAATATCGATCAAATACAAAAGTTTTTCATTAAAAGTATTCATAAATACCACCTGTTGCATATCATTGAATTTTCTTAATTTAATGTTTGGTTTTATATTTATACATTTGTTCAGTGAATATACATAGAAGCTAGTATAGTAATGTAACTTGCTTCAATGTGTTTAGTAAATATTTAAGTAGGATTTGCTGAGATTAATTGATGTAAATTTTTTGCACATTTTTTTTCTGAATGTTTCCTTACCTTACTATATTGTAATTAGTTTATACTTGACCCTAATTTTTTACCTTCATTTCATTTGTTTAGGAGGACTTGTAAATAATTAATTTACCAATACTTTTAATGGAAAACTTTTGTATTTGATCGATATTTGTAATTCTGTAAGTAATTTTTATTTTCTACAAAAAATCTTATGTATTTTTCTTTTGACTTAATACTATTGGTTTTTTTCTTTGTTTTCTTATTTTTTAGATTAACATGAATATGCTACGAGAATGTAGTGAAATATAGTTACCTAATAAACTAAAACTAGTCTCTTATAGAGCCCTTATCACTTATTTATTTCCACCTATTTATTACTATTCTGGTTTTTATAACAAAACAAATTATATTTTTTTACATAAAAATTACTATTTTACACGACATAACAATATTAAAGTACCTGGGAGGTATGGAAGGAGCCATGAAAGAAGCAAAGAACTCCTGATTGGGCTGATTACCCCTGATGGTCTCTCCCACGGCACATATGGCCTCTGTAAGGACATCCACTGGCACCCCTGATGCCATGAGTATATTACACATCTGTACCAGTATTCCGGTGGTTCTTAGCACCTTCTGACAACCCGAAGTCACCTGACCTGGGTTACCTGGTGAAACTAAACAACGAACCACCTGCAAGTCAACAAGTAATCAATTATTATCACATCTAAGTACCATACTACCTTTAAAATGTTTAAATATTATCCATATAAATAAACACTTTATTTACAAAAATATAAACAGTGAGGCTGCCCTTTTTAGTAAGGTTTTCTATGAACACAGCGAATTTATCAATCTAAACGACAAATTTTTGAAGTAATAGAACAAGAAACATTTTTCCATAAATATAGATTTTGTCAATAAAACAAACTGAAAATTAATTTTATGTTGTATATGTAGAGAAAACATAAATGTCATATTCCTGCTAGGAGTAAATATGGTGATTAATAATACTTAACGAGTTGAGAATAATGCTCTCGGATAATAGTCTTAGAGAATTTTGATGGAACCCGATCTCTACTAAAAACTCCCTAGTTCAGGCAGCTATAGTTCCTCTAGTTCCAAACCACAGACGGTGCGGTACGGTTAGCAACAAAACATAACCCACAAATAATTCTAAATAAATCCGCTGTTGTGGAATGCTAGACCCACTTTAAGCACACACCCAACAACAACAGTTAACTTAATTAATAAATAACAGTTAACTTAAAAAATTAATTGGAACACTATACAAAAATTTTGCAAATGCCATTATTCAAAAAATGTAGTAAAATTTTAAATAAACATATATTTAGAAAACCCGGATGTTCCTCATTGAAGAAGGTCGTAGTTGTAGGTGAGTCAATATGTTAACAAGTGCTATAGCATCTAGAAACCAGAGACATACATACCTGTAAAACTCTATCGATATTATTAACTTTCTGAGGAGACCAGAGATTCTCTTCTGTCTCGGGAGGAATATCAAACATTGGTATCAACTTCTGAATGTAACTTCCTACAAAAAAACAAATACACATTTGAAACACGGACCTTTGGTCTGTAGCAACAAAAAAGGGGCTTTAGGCCTTTTTTACCACCCCCTCATCCATGACCCCAATCTCAATTGAAAATTTGCTAAAAGGTAAATCAGAAAAGGCTCAAACGCAGTTAATTTACTTTAGTCATTTTTATATTTTTTGCCAGCTATCATGCGTAGGATGTGTGAATTTTTTACACGGGATAGTATAGGAGTTTCACTACTTGGTTTATATATTACTTTAAAGTAGGGGTTTACAAAAAATAGCTAGAATAGATTATAGGAAGAATACATTCAAGACAGCAAGAGACTCATTTTTCTTTTACCAGTTTAATTGAATTACAGGTTACGAGTAATAGTTGATTAGGTTTATGTAATGTTTCAAATATATTATCTTTGAACTGAGTAAGGATTATTAATTTATTATTTAACTTCGGCTAAATTTGGCCAGCGACATCCCCTGTACTGATAAGCTGGCAGCGGCATCCCCTTGTACTGATAAGCATTTTGGCCAGCGGCCCTTGTATGATAAGCATAATTTGGCCAGCCATCCCTGTACTGATAAGCATAATTTGCAGCGGCATCCCCTTGTACTGATAAGCATAATTTGGCCAGCGGCATCCCCTATAAGCATAATTGGCAACGGCATCCCCTTGTACTGATAAGCATAATTTGGCCAGCGGCATCCCCTTGTACTGATAAGCATAATTTGGCCAGCGGCATCCCTTGTACTGATAAGCATAAGGCAGCGACATCCCCCTGTAGTGATAAGCATAATCAGTACAGGTAAAATAGATATATATTTAACATACACATGTAATAAGAAAAATGTAAGTTTGCACATTGCATTACCTTCCTTAAAGAAGTTCTGATTAGATATGTTATTCCTAAGTAAGTTGAGCATTAGGAGCAAGCAGTCCTCTACAACTATTCCTCCGTCTGAATAACCTTCCTCCTGTATAACACTGAATAACCTATCGAAAGCATTCTCAAAGGCTACTATCTTCTGGATATTGGCATTACCTTTAGTTAGCTGAGCTAGGAGGAGCAGGGCCTGCACAGCAAAGACATACACGTCAAGTACAGTACAGGCAAAGCAAGCTTACATGAGTCATATAGTGTCATTTAAATACATTACAATGCATAGAAGCAACAATGAGCATGTTTTTTTTTAAATAATTAGAATAAAATGCCTTATAGATATAGAACTATAAGCCATTTTATTTTAATTATGGCTATTAATTCTAATTTAAACATAAATCTTGAAAATCCATACATCACAATCAACTAAAATAGAAACACAAATATTATACAAATATAAAAAAAAATAAAAAAGACAGAGTGAATTCTTGTTAATGTTTAATTATTTTATTCTTTGTTAGCCTGTTTTTAATTTTGTATAATGTTTGAGTTTCTATTTTAGTTGATTATTTTAGTTGAAAAGCCTGAAGATGGCCACAGAGTTGGCTGCAATATATAGCTACCATTAATTGATCGCTGTTTTCATTGTGATATAGAACTATAAGCCATTTTATTCTAATTATTAAAAATGTGGAAGTTCTATAGAAGCAGTAGTGATAGTAGTAAGTGATAGTAATATGGGGGAGTGGTAGTAACTACCAGGCAAGTAGGCCACGTTGTTGGGCCCTTTTTGCCAGCTCCCTAAGATAGTGTTCTACTCCTTTTTAATTTCAAGTGTAGGTATATTTCATCTAATCCAGACAGAAGAGCCGTGAATTTCTATGGTTCCTCTCATGCTTTTTCAAGCAATCATACATATTTTCACTGATTCTTAAAGTCTAGTGAAACCTGGGAACAACACGTGCTCTCACTGTTAAACCAAACCTTCACACACTTTAAACTACAAGGCAGAATATACCCAGTTTCATTTAGGGTGGTAAGGGATCTTTAACGAGTACCTGACAACGCTCAGGCTCGAGACCACCGGCTTTACGTCCCTTCTGAAGGACGTGGTACGCAGAATTTTTATCCCTTTCATAAAAATTCTAGAGGCCCGTGCTGGGATTGAACCCATGACTAAAGTCCATTCATTCTGTCTATTGGCTGCGTACCTTAACCACTACACCACGGGTGACTCTAAAGCAGTAGTGAAACCAAAGAGTTTTTCTTGAGTTAAAAAGAAATCTAATAATAAGAAATATTACAACTCACATCATTTCTGATGACTTCTCTGCTGTCCCCGAGTAAATCCATCAGTTTGGAAACTCCCATGGGGCTCACTAGTATTATTTCTTGTATATCACGCAGTCTAAAATTCAAAATATTTATTAACTCAGGAAGCACAGAGGTGATCAAATTAAAGCTATGCGATATTTTCATAAAACTACAAGATAAGTGTGATGGACTCATAAAAACTTCAAAATACTGGATAAGTATTTCCACCAAGCTTTTAGACAATAGAAAATCAAAGATACAATCAAAAAATCAAGTCGGTGAAATCAGCAACTTGATAAGTGTTTTCGTTTTTTAGATACATGTGATTTCTTTTTTAAAAAAACATGCATTACCAATAAAATATTGATATATCTCGAGAACTAAGAAAAATCAGATAAGAAAGGCATGCAGGGGTGTCTGGTTCAGCTTGGAAACTGCGATCAGTATTTCCCATTTGTTCTTTTAAACATGGGTCACCCTGTATGTTGAATATATGGCCATGTAGGTAAAAAATGACAAATGTTTCTTAAAGATGTAAAGGGCCAACTTTACAGCCACCTGTCGCGATAGCGATAAATTAGTTTTATTTTTATTTAATTATACATTTTGATTTATGATGTCAAATATAGAAATTTATTGTCATTATTGTTTGAGACAGCAAACGAATTTTATTGGAAAAACTTTTAGCATTAGTTAGCTAACTAATGCTAACTAATGAGCTGGAGGCAGAATTCGCCACACCACCTGAAAAAAAATTCTGCATAGCACAACTAGACCTAAAAATCAATTTTCCTACCAAGTTTCAACTTAAGTTTCAAGTCACTATGGTGATGACAGACACACACACACAAGCAAAGGAGTGGTTTTATAAAAAAAAACCACACAGGAGGCAACTATTTATTTAAATTAGATTATTTTATCATTATACTTGCTTTAACTTAAATTGAATTGAGCTAATCAGCTTTTGATTTTGTAATAATCAGTCAAAGTTAAAGTGACCGTGACCATGTCACAAGAATGAGTTGAAACATAGTCTTGGAGAAATAAAACTCATAGTGACAACATTTCCTGGTGGAGAGGAAACAAAATCCTTTGACTAACTACAAACCTGTTTGAGAGAAGTGAACTAAGAAGTTTAAGAGCCGGCCATCTGACTTTGAAATCGTACTCTTCCAGAAAACTAAGTACAGTAGAAACATTGTCACTATTCTTAAGAAATATTTCTGTGAACTGTTCTCCAACATGAGTTAAAGGTTCATGACTCAATTCTGGCCGTTCTGAAAATGTTTAAAAAAAAGTCATAATGTTACAAGAATTAACAAATTTAGTATTGGACTGTTTAGAATTAAATTCTAGGTAGATTAACAAAGACTTCAGTCCTTTCAAATTGTCTGTTTATTGATATTAACAACAGATGTTTCTCCTGGCCTGATATAACTATTTCTGGTGATGGTTGTTTGTTTTGGTGTATTTTTTTAAATTTTTATTACTGAAGATGCCTGGCTTTGCCAGACATAGAACATCTGTTGTTAATGTAAACAAACAGAAAATTTTAAAGGACTGAAGACTTCATTAATCTACCTAGAATGTAACAAGAAGTTGTGAGTTGAAAGCAAAGTAGCTGCTATCAAAGTAAAGGATTAGGCGAGCTGAATAACTGCATCATGCTCCAAAGCCATTGCTCTCATTAGTAAAAGTTTATAAATTTTCAATAAAATAAACAAGATCATATCATTTATTTTGGATTACACACACAAGGTATTGTTTTGACTAAAGGGGTTTCCAGCATTCTTTTTTGTGTTATAAATATAAAATTACTTTTATAATAAAAAAAATATTGTGTTCACACTAAAAACCCAAAAACAAACATTGAATCCTCTGTTATCACATTTAAAAGATAAAACTTGCCACAAGATCAGACTTAAGGTCTAGCTGTAGAGCCTAAATATAACATTTTTAAGAGCAAATTAAATTCACTCTTCTGAGTCATCAAACATTTTTTTTAAATTGTTGTAGCTATCCCAGCATAACAGTCATGAATAACTCTGAATAATTTATTTATTTTTTTTTTTTAATTATTAAGATTAACGTTTCATACATTGGTTTAAGCTAAAAGCAAGAGCCAACAAAGGGAAATATGTCACTTTACCTAATTTACAGAAAATATACATTTTAAACTCTACAAACTCTTTTATGCTGCAGAAGACATTGTTTGTTAATAAAGCTTTTATTTCTTTTTTATATTTCTTATCCGGCAGATTTTTTGTTTTCTCTGGTAATTTGTTAAAGAACTGAATACCTTGGACATGGTGGCCAACCTCAGATTTTTAAGATGGTGCTTTGGTAGCAACTTTATGTTTATTTCTCGTGTTGTATCCATGTATACTTTGTTGCTGCTCAAGGTTATTTATATTGCACTTTACATACAGCAATGTTTTATATATATACAAATTTATCACTGTCATTATGCCAAGTTCCTTAAATTTATGTTTACATGAATTACGTTTCTCTGATTTTGTTATTAATCTTAAGACTACTTTTTGTTGTAACAGGATTTTGTTTACATTTGTATGGCTCCATAATAGGATGCCATACGATAGCTTACTTTCAATTAGTGCTCTATATACTATTATTAATGTTTCCAAAGGTAAGTATTTACAAATTTTCCTAAAAAGATAAATTACTTTTGCTATTTTATTATATACGTAGTCCATGTTATCGCCCCATGACTTTTGGCATCTATTTTTATACCTAAGAACAATAGACTTTTCCTGCTTTTCATGTTTTTTCAAGGTCATAATTAGCTCCTGTGTTTTCTCTGTATTCATTATAAGGTTATTTGCTTCCATCCAGTGCTGAATGTTGTCTAAGCATCTTGATCCTTTTTTAACTAGTTGTAGGTTGCTATGAGTATGTACCAGGTTTTTGCCATACGCATATGCTATAAATAACTCATCTACTTCTGATTTATTTTTTTCTTTTCTTGTTACGGTGTGCTTCTAGGTTCATTGACTGTGCTTATAGGTAAGAATTGGACCGAGATTGGTCCTTGTCCGCCTCCTTTTCAACTGCTTGCCAGACGGATTTCATATCTGTTTCAATACTGGTATCTACCAGACAGGTAGCTTTTAATTATTAGTAATGCATTTCCTTTAATATTTAACACTTGAGTATGAGTATGCTAGGCAGTACTTAATCAAATGCTTTTCATAGATCTATACATGATAGTTTAGCAGACTCTCCTTTTTCAAAACTTTTTATCACTTACTAATAATTTTTAAAACAGCTCTTTTTCTGTTGATTTACCCTTTTCTGTATGGGTTACTGGTAGTAGGTAGTTAGATGTTATTTTCAAGTGTTAACATAGCTGTTGTTTGATTTCTATTTCTAATACCTTGCCAAGTATCGGTGTTATACATATTGGTCTTGTCCGCACTGTTTTATTCCCTTTTTGTAAATCGGAGATATTTTGTAATTAATGGTTTTGGAAAACATCCTTCTTTCAAAAATTCATTAATTAGACATAAGAGGGGTTTAAAATCACTGGGTAAATTTGTTTTATAAGTATGTATTTAAGTCAATCGATAAAAATTGAAGTAATGCTGATAATGAGATGAAAGTTGGCACACATGTCTTATACATGAATACAGAAATCAAGCAAAACATTTTACCTCGTTTTACGCATTTTTTCAAAGTCATTATGGCGTGTTAATGACGCCATAAACAATTATTTTTTGCACACCTATGCCTAAAGATTGATTTTTGAACAAAGTTTCAACTTTCTAGCCCCCTCTGGAGCTACAAAAATACCCTGGGAGCTATGATGATAACAGACACACACATATGGACAGACAACTTAGTCAAAACCACATCCAAGGCAATAAAACCACCTGAAATGGATAATTCAGATGACACCTGGGTTTTGGACTTTTTAACAAACAATAAATTATTCCTATATATTTATAGGTATAAATGAGGAAAAGTAAATAAAAAAAATATATTAAAAAACCCGAATTTAAAATTTGTAACTACACTACATGAAAATGGAATGACCTCTTACAATTTATAGATGTACCTGTATCAGGTAAAATACTGAGAGTATATAAGAGCAAAATTATCATAGAAAAAGGTCAAAGGCAACACTACCTTCCTCTTCAAAGACTTGAGGTGCAGTTATATTACAGAGACTGTCCAGAGCATAACCGACTATCTCACTGTCACTTCTGTCTGTTTCCAAGACATTTGTCAGTATGTCTAGTCCTTGAGCACCCACTTCTATTCTGTATTTCCTTGACAATGCTTTTAACGCTCGGCAAGCATCTCGTCTGTCTTCAAGTAGTGTTGAAGACTGTACTCGCTCCAATAATCTCTCAACCTAAAAAAATGAAACAAATAAAATCATGGATATGAGAGTACATAGATTTAGGCAAATGTACATATCACACCTTAAGATAAGGTAAAGATAAACATATCCTTACCTTATCTAGTGAATAACCTGGAGCTAAAGTGACGTAAAAATGAGACGTCGGAGACATTCTTCTAACTCCTACCCTTCACATGGTCCCCAGCAAATTCTGTCAGTTTTAGTTCCTCCAAATATTCGCATTGCAGTGCCACAAAAGAGAAGATGTTTACAATGGCACTCTTAGTTGACCGTTGCTTAGCAACGGATATACAGCAACAAAGTAGGATGGAGGAACAAGGGGCACTAACTTGCGGCATAACAGCTGGGCCATCTCACCCATAGGGAAATGGGTGGGAGTCGGAACACAGTCTCTACCACTGACCCCTCATTTTTACATCACTTTGCCCTCAAACCTTCCTCGACCTTACTTTGGCAATAATACTAAGAAGTTCGTGTGGTTTTGGCTCTAGCATCTTAAAAACTGTGAAATGAATACAAGTAAAATATGCTTTAGTAAGTCAGATGAGAAGAGGAGTGTGGTGAGCAGAGGGTAATACAAACAATATGTGACTATCAAAAGCACTACTGTTTCGCTCCCTTGAAAGGACTCTTCTTGGTTTTCTTGGGATCCTAAAACCGATTTTAATCCACTTTTAAAGAAATCCATCGTATCAGATTCTTTAAAAACGTTGAAGTCCCTAGAATAAATTAAAATATCGAAAATTTGTCCATATCAGAGTTTAATATTATAAGCTGCGAGGTTAATAACCTTGATGTTTTGTACCTTGTAACACGTCCAAACGAGGTCAGGTGCCGTTCCGTCGAATGACCATTCCGTTCGAAAGTCCCGTCCGTGCGGACATTCGACGGAAGGCGTTTTTGTCGACGGAGGTGGTCAGCCTTCCGTCGAAAAAGAAGTTGTTTTCGACGGAACGGTTTTCAAATAGAAAACTTGGACCATTCGTCAACACCATTCCGTCGAAAGCTCTCTTTGTTAAACATTTCGACGGATTGGGTTTTTGACGGTATGGTCAAGCATTCCGTCGAAAAGCCCGACCGTCGAAATTTATAGAAATTAATGTTGAGGCGCCAGTGTTCGCTGTCCGGGCGGAATTTCCTTTGGATGCGAGCTCTCAACCAAGAGTACTTGGTTCAAAATCCTGTGGGACAATTATTTATTTATCTTTGTTATTTACCTAATTAAGTTTACAACTAAAAATAATTTTCTGGCGCAGGTGGTCCCGCATGTGGGGCGAATTTCTTTGGATGTCGTGGTTTCCGTGCCTTTTTACTCTATATAAGTTTACATACTAAATAAATATATCCGGCGCGGTGGTCCGCTGTCGGGGAATTTCTTTAGAATGGCGTGTTTCCGTGGCTAAACCATGATCTTGCTTATGCAGAACCTGCCCATTGGTGGTTCCGGTTCATGCTGTCAAGCATGCTCAGTATTCATTTTGTCGTATTTTCAAAGGAATGGCATAATTATTCTAGTTGGTTTGTACAAACTTGCCTTAAATTAAAGTAGCACTTTATTGGGCACTAGGTTTAAGCTTTAGTTACTTATCTTTAAGCTTAGTCAGTTATCATTAAAGGTTTTAGGCATTTCCTTTGGAAAATACAGAAAACTGAGTTACGAGCAGTGCTGACAGCTGACCGGAACCACGCAATGTGCGGTGCTTGCATAAGATAGATATGGCGTTGTTTTAGCACGGAACAACGTATTTCTAAATGAAATTGCCCGACAGGCGACACGCGCCGGATTTTATTTAGTAGTTTTAACTTAGTTATGTAAAAGGCCGGAAATCAACGCATCAAGGAAATTCACCACATGCGGACCACCGCGCCAGAATTATTTTTTGTTGTAAACTTATTAGGTGAAAAAAAGGATAAAATAATTGTCCCTCTAGGACTTTGACCCGTACTCTGGGTTTGAGTGCTCGCATCCAAGGAATTCGTCCCGACATGGGACCACGCGCAGATTATTTTTATGGTTGTTACACTTATATTAAGTAAAAAAAACGATAAAAATTATCGGCCTTCAGGATTGTGAACCCAGGTACCCTGGTTTGAGTGGTCGTATTTGACTCCGGACCCGCCATCAACTCAGAGCCAAAAACATTGAAACGAGACACCCTACTCGAAATTTAATTTTCAACGACCCGTAGTTGCGTTTTCTATTTTTTTGTGGTTTTTTTCGACTTTTGGTAATTAAAGTGGTGATATCGTCTTCGACCGGTTCATTCGATTCAGCGCCCAAAATTACATAGAACGACACCCTACTCGAAATTTTTTTTTTACGACCTAAATTTTTGGTTTTGGTAATTTACAACTGGTTTTTTCGATTTTTAGGTCACTTAGAATGGTCGTTATCGACCTTTCGGAACGGTTTCATTTCGATTCAGCGTCTCAAAAAAACTAAATATTGACTTTTTCGCGGCAAAAATATGTAACTGAATTTTGGTGAATTTTTTGGAAATTTGCTGATCAGCTAAACGGGTTAATGACGTCACAAAAACCTGGTTTTCCACAATGGCGTTTGGAGTACTCCCCAGAGTTTGATTTTTTACCAAGTTTGGGTTAAAAATATTAATCCGTTCGAAAGGATAGAGTGGTTTACAAGAAAGTGTCTAGAAATATTATATAATTATATATATTTATATATATATTAGTATATATAATATTATATATATATTATATATATATATATTATATATATAAAGTCTTCAGCGAAAAATTTTTTCGTCATTAGGGTACCTCTGAAACGGTTTGTGTCGTGGTCCGAGGATCGAATTCCGCCTGCGCTATTTCCACATTAGCGAATTTTTTCCCAAAAGGAAAATTCGCTTAAAAAAAGAATTGTTTAGGCAGATTAAACAATTTTACTGTAGGAAAAAAGAAAGCCGAAAAAAAAAACTTCTTAAAAAGAACGAAGTAATGTTACAATTTATTGTTTTCAAAAGCATGTAGCTATTTATATGGACATTGTTGATAATTACGCCTTTAGTAGGGTTATATAAAAGGAAAAAAAAATATTTATTAATATAAATATATACTATATATATATATATATTATATATATTATATTATATATTAATATATAAATATATATATTATATATATTATTATTTATATTTATATATACATATATATATATATATATTATTATTATATATAATAATATTATATATTTTATNCATTGTAAAAATTCAATACAAGTAAGGGGGAGGGGGGGGGTTGAGGTCCTGTAGTTGAGGCGTAGGTGCATAAACATGTAAAACTATCCTTCGATAAGCCTAAGTTATATTCGCTCTGCGTTTAGCAATAGGAAGGTCGAATTTGAGATTTTTATTCCCCACTATAGAGTATTTACGTCAAAGCTTGTTTGCTAATAACTGTTTAATTAGTAAAAAATCTATAAGTAGAATCTCGGACCACGACACAAGATCTGTTTTTTCAGAGGTCCCTAATGACGAAAATTCAAGTTTGCGAACATTATACAGGGTGGTTCCAAGCCTAAGGAAGGACAAGACCCTTTTTCTCACGGAAACTATAACAGCTAGAAAGGATGCGGTTTTTCGGTGTTTGGATCAAGTGTAATAGTGAGCAGACGAGAAAAAATCCGTTTTTCGGCGCAGCTTCGCGCCCTGTCCCATAGAGATGTTAATGCTAACTTTTTTAAATTTTATAGTTAGGTTATAGGGAATTTTTTTTGTCCTTTAAAGAATGAAAAATAAGGACAATTAGTGAAGACCGCATCAAAATCGGACAATTTTTCACCGAGCCTTATGATGAAAAAAACATTTTTTTAAAAATAGTTCACTTCGGCGGCCATTTTGGATATGTTGCATTTAAAATAAAAATTTATTATAAAGAACATATTTTACTAGTAACCATTGCTTTAATGAACAAGAATGTCAAAAGATTTTAAATTCTAACCTCAGTTTTAGGTGTAAAATAGTCGTTACATAACAAAAAACAAAAAAAAATATGGTTTCTGAGATTCCATGAAAAAGTAAGATCGGGAGCTAGTGTTTTTATGATTTGTACAGTTAGTCAACATAGAAGCAACAAAATGAAATCCAATTTTTAACAATTCGCTTCACAATTTCAAAAGTTATACTAATAAAATCCCTTAAAATTGCCAAAAAGGAACATTTCTTATCGTTTACCCACCCTATTGTTGATATTTAATGGAACCAAACGCATCATACCTTGTGATCTTTATTGCAGCTTGTATAAGCATTCCAGAACGCTCAAAAACAACTTATTTTTGTTCATTGGTTAGGAGAAATTACGATTTGGTAATTTTCGTCAATCGTAGAATGCAGATTTAGAGGTACTCTGCAAAAAACCAAGTAATCCTTCATAAACGTTAATAAAAATTGATTTAATGAAAACTACTTCGTTTCTAGGGGTGAAGGACCAATCAATAGCAAATCATAACAACTAGACTGTAAAGTATAATTTACTGCTGCGGAAATTTGTTTATTAACGACAATGAAACCACCCAATTTTATTTCGGAGCAATAAATCATCATTATTTTATACTATTTACGTTAGTTGCGTATTTATTAAAAAAGAGTCGATTTTTGATAAATAATTTAATTAACTTAGTTTAAAGAAATAAAACACAAGATTGATAATAATCAGTCATACTTTAAAAAAATAAGGTAAAAATTATGGGGGCCTACGGCATAAGTTGGATGGGGACCTACGGCTCATAAGGTGGCCTTTAAGGTCACCAGACTTGACCCACGCGATTTTTAAATAGCAAAATCACACACACCAAATTTCCGCAGCAATGAAATATCACTTTACAGTCTAGTTGTGTGACAAGCTGCAATAAAGATCACAAGGTATGATGACGTTGCAGTTCCATTAAATATCAACAATAGGGTGGTAAACGATAAGAAAGTGTCCCTTTGGCATTTTAAGTGATTTATTATAATACTTTTGAAATTGTGAAGCGAATTTGTTAAAATTGGATTCATTTTGTTGCTTCTTATGTTGACTAACTGTACAAATCATAAAAACACTAGCTCCCTATCTTACTTTTCATGGAATCTCAGAAAAACCATATTTTTTTTTTTTTGTTATGTTTAACGACTATTTTACACCTAAAACTGAGGTTAGAATTAAATCTTTTGACATTTTTCATTAAAGCAATGTTTCTAGTTAAAAATATGTTCTTATAATAAAATTTTATTTAAATGCAACATCATCCAAAATGGCGCCGAAGTGAACTAAATTTTAAAAAAATGTTTTTTCATCATAGCTCGGTGAAAAATTGTCCGATTTTGATGCGGTCTTCACTAATTTTCCTTATTTTTCATTCTTTAAAGGACAAAAAAGTTCCCTATACTAAACTATAAATTAAAAAGTTAGCATAAACATCTCACAGGCGCGAAGCGCGCCCGAAAACGGATTTTCTCGTCTGCTCACTATTACACTGAATCCAACCACGAAAACCGCATCCTTCTAGCTGTTATAGTTTCCGAGAAAAAGGTCTTGTCCTTCTTAGCTGGACCACCCTGTATATATTATATATATAATATATATATATATATGTATATATATATATATATATATATATATATATATATATATATATATATAATATATATATATATATATATATATATATATATATATATATATATATAATATATATATATATATATATATGTATATAGTATATATATATATATATATATATATAATATATATATATATATATAATATATATATATATATATATATATTAATATATATATATATATGTTGTGTGTGTGGTGTGGGTGTGTGTGTGTGTGTGTGTGCTTAACAACCCCATTCTTGCTTAAGGTTCTGGTTCATGCTTTAGATAATAAAAATTAAAAAATATAAAAATTAAAATTATTTTCGGTACTAAAGTAGCTTTATTGAGTGTACTTGGTCGTTATAAATAATCCATATCAATATTACCTATATTGAAACATCATAATGTTTCAATCACGGGCGTGGTGGTCCGCATGTCGGGCAAATTTCCTTTTGGATGCGTGTTTTTGTGCTTAATAACAATCCTGGTTGGAATAATATTTTTTTACATTATATAAGTTTATAACTACTAAATAATTCTAGCGTGGTGGTCCAGATGTCAGGCAAATTTCCTTTTGGATGCGAATTTCCGTGCTTATAACACGACACATAACAGTGGCTAATCAATTGACAGCGCGCCAAAAATCTGTGAGGGAAAGAATTCTATGGTTCAGACTGACCACGATCTTCCCTCTCCACCTCATGCCAACCTCGGTATAAAAAATACCTTTTTCGCAAATAAAATCATAAAAAGGCAACACTGGATGTAAACATTTGTAACCTCGCGTCCCTTTTATTTCCCTCATTGTGCACATTGATCTGTTTTGAGTTCGTTTCGTTTCATTCCAACTGTTCAATTCATCTAATTATTTGAAAATTGAGCGGAGTTGTAATATGATCTGAGTGCCTATATTTAACATTGACGTATTCTTCAAGCATTTCTTGCTATTTGAGTACAGCGCTGGGTCTGTGGTCTGTCAACTAAGTGACAGCATTTTTTGGAAAATGCCATGTCTTCCATAGATGACTGTCTTGACTTTTTTAAGTCATGAATGCGTATTGTGTCATATTGTTTCTTTAATATGAACCAATACGGACTCAATTATACAAACTTGACACAAAAAAACAGTTTGTTTTGGAAAAAAGTAATTATAATGCTGACGATTTATTTAATCGTCAAACTTTTATCATAGAAACTATTATGAAATCTATTGCATTACGTAATTAACAACTTAATTCATAACATTCAGCTCCACTTAATTCATACTTCCCGAACAAATTTAAAGCAACACTTTGTTGTTAAATTTATAAGATACAATAATATTCCTACTTAAAAAGTAAATAAATAATTTAAAAAAAATATGAATTCAAATAAAAAACAATAAATAAGATTCAAACAAACCTGACTTACAGTGTTGCAGAGTAGGGAATTTTTTTTTGTTTCTTAAAAAAGAAGGATTTTTTGTTAAAAAAGAGGGTTGAAAAGCATTTAGATTTTTGGCGGGCTTGTCAATTGACTTTAGCCGTGTGTATATTATAACAACAATCCTGGTTGGAAATGATAATTTTTGTATATTTTTTTACATTATATAAGTTTATAATACTAAATAATTCTAGCGTGGCGGTCCAGGTGTTGGGCGAATTTCCTTTTGGATGCGAGTTTCCGTGCTTATCAACCTATTTCTTGCTAAAGGTTCTGGTTCATGCTTTAGAACCTAAGCAGTTACTCATTGTCAAGCACTGCTCGTAACTATTTTGTCTGTATTTTCCAAAGGAAATACGCTAAAACCCTTTAAAGACTGACTAAGCTTAAAGATAAGTTAACTAAGCTTTAAACTAGTGCAAAAAAATAGTGCATACTTCTAATTTTAGAGGCATAGTTTTGCATAATCAACTGGATAATTATGTGCGTTTCCTTTGGAAAATACAGACAAAATGAGTTACGAGCAGTGTTTGACAATTGAGTAACTGCTCAGGTTCTTAATCATGAACCGAAACCTTAAGCAAGGAATAGGTTGTTAAATACGGATAAAGATAAAGATACAAATTTACATTTCGTACGTTAGCTTTAAAGGAACTAAACAAGAGAAAATATGTCATAAAATACAATTAAATTACATTTTAAAATGTAGGAACTCTCTAATGTTGTAGAAAACATTCTCAGTCAAAAAAACTTTTAATTTCTGTTTTAAAAATTTGTAAAATTTAGGTTTTTTAATTTATCTGGAAGCTTATTGAAAAAAGGTGATTCCTTGTACATAATGCCTACTTCACATTTTTTGATGATGCTTCGGTATATTTAATTTATTTTTATTTCTGGTTTCATAATTATGTGTATGTCTTTACGTTGTTCAAGTTCGTTCTCATTTGACTTAATATACAATAGTATTTATAGATATACAAATTTATATTACGGATATTTTATTTTTTTAATTTATTACGGAAACACGCATTCTAAATAAAATTCGCCCGACAGTGGATCACTGCACCAGAATTATTTTGTAATTCAAATAGTTTGTAGAATTAACTTATATAATTTAAAAAACTATAAAAAATTATCATTCCAACCAGGATTATTGTTAAGCACAGAAACACTCATCCAAAGGAAATTCGCCCGACTTGCGGACCACCACGCCAGAATTTTTGAGTCTTCCTCCAGCTGCTTTAATCTCTTTATTCACAACTTCATCAATCCCTCCTGCTTTACCAGCTTTTAATTTTTACTTTTCCTCACCTTCTTATTCAGAAGGAATATAGAGGAAAGTATGGTTTCTTCAAAAATTTTAACCTGTGATTCACTTGAAATTGTCCATTTTAGTGTTTTTAGGACCCTCTGAACCGATTTCAGCTTGATGTCTGTCTGTGTGTGTGCTATGTGTGGTGTGTCTGTGTCACGCATAACTCTGTTGTTAATGTAGATAATTGAAACTTGGTACACAAAATCAGTCTTTGGGTCTAGTTGTGCTGCCCAGAACATCAAAATTCACTGTTAACCCTATTTGCTTAGTCAGCAAAAATTTTAAGAAATAGTAAAAAATCAAAAAATAACCCGATGAACTTGAAATTTAGCATGAATATACCTCTTAATATGACAAACAAATCTCCCAAATTTCGTTTTGATATTGGCCCCATTTGAAATTATTTACTTTTGAAATTTAAAATTTAGACGGTTATACTACCAAAAGTATACACGTGTTTTTTTGATGTATAATGTTCGTTGGAATTGCAAAAAAAATAAGAAGAAATTATAAAAAACTCTGATCAAAAATCTACTAATTAGTTAAAAGTTATTATTATTTATATATTTTATTATATAATTTTAAACCATCAAATTTACAAGCAATTCTTGGTTTTATCAAATAACTCACTTTACATTACAAATGAGAAAAAAAACAGAAAAAATTACAAATTATTAAAGTTCAAATTAAAATAATCATTTAGTTCATATAGGGATTAAGCAATAATACTTCTTTTGACTTCGTTTAAGCATTTTTGAGGTTTAGAGCTCTTATACCATCTGGTAGGTGATTATATTTTTATTTTGATTATGATTTATTATTTTATTTCCATGAAACAGGACCTTTGTAGGTTTTTATTAAGTCTGACTGATGTAGTTTGAGGTCACAACCTCTCCTAGTCTCGTGCGATGGAGATCACCTTGTTTTTTGTTTAGAGCCCAATTCCTCAAAACATGCTTTAAACATTCCATAATATATATAAGCCATAGACTGTCATAATTCTCCATTTGACAAACAGAGAGGTTTGCAAGTTTCTATTTGTTTAACTCCCTCTAGTATACGGATAGCTCTTTTTTGTAGCAGAAAAATCTTTAGTAGATGAGCAAGAGCCCCATAGTCTTAATCCGTATCGTAATCTGCTTTCAAAGTTAGAGAAGTAAACATTTTCAAAACTTGCTGAGATATAACCTTTTCAGTCTTACTAGGAAGAAATATGACAGTACTAAGCTTATTCGTGAGATTACTTGTATGATGGTTCCACAATTAATTCTGATCTAATGTTACTCCAAGAAGTTAGCACAATTATTCTGGCTGTGCTCACCAAGATCTCTTCTTAAGGAGAAACAAATAATACTAGTCTTGTCTTCATTAAGATGAAGACAATTAGCTTGGAACCAATCATTTATTACTTTTTTAGTGTCGTTTACATTAATCATGATGACTTTTAGCTTCCAAGGTAACTGAGGAATCGTCAGCAATTGATATATTCAGAATCATGGTCCAGTTTGGAAGTTACAATAAACAGATCGTTAAAAAAGAATGAAAGAATCGGTCCGAGTACCGAGCCTTGAGGAACCCCGCATGATACACTAACATTCTTGTGATCTATTTTGCCTATCTTAACAGATTGAGTTCTACCTGAGAGGTAGGATTTTGAAAAGCTCTAAAGCAACGCCCCTAAAGCCATAATATTCAAGCTTCATAATGAGCAAATCATGAGGCACCAGGTCGAAGGCTTAGATTAGATCAAACAGAATACTGATTACCTCTTCTCTATTCTCCCAGGCATCTAGAATGTAATCTACCATGTTGTTAAAGAAGGTCTATCGTATTGAGCCCCTCTCGGTATCCGAACTGACTTTCGAACAAGTTATTTTTGGATAAATAATTACGATTCTGACTTGATAACTTTTTCATAATTTTAGCTTCGACTGGTATTAACGCTATTGGTCTGTAATTTGCTGGGTCTCCTCACTACCTTTCTTCTTATAGATCGGAACTACTAAACTTCTTTTATATTCCTCAGGAAACACTCCTTGTTCTAAACATCTGTTATTTTACCGACTAACAGAGGAATATAAAGTTGTTTAGCAGATTTCAAAGTATTATGCTTACTCCATATATTATCTCTACTTTCAGAATTTTTAAGGCTGTCAATGATATCAGAAATTTCTTTGTCACATACAGGTTCAAAAAAGAAAGAATTACTATTACTATTTAATTTAGTCTCTTTCAGCTGTTGAATAGCTCGTCGTGATTATTTGAGATTTTATTAAATTTATCAACAATTTCGATGAAATACTTATTCATCACATCAGGGTCGAGCGGGCAACCATTATTAGGTACTGTAGAGTATTGTTTAATAGTGTCCCACGCTGCTTCATCTTGTTTCCAGATTCCTGATCTTATCGTCATTATATTTTATTCTATTATCTTTAAGTAGCTTTTATATTTTTTCCTAAACGTTTTTAACTTAGTTTTAAGATTTTTGAATAATTATGCTTAACCTCTGAGCCTAACTCAACTAAAGTGTTTTTAATACTTTGAAGTTCATCAGTATACAGGGAGGTTTGGTTAGTAGGTGACTTAACTTTAGTTTTTTGTGCAAGTTTTCGCTTTATTCCAACCTCAGTATTAATGGTATAGATGATCAGCTACCAATATAGAACTAACTTCAGATATAATACTGTTTTGGCTTATATTCGAAATAACGTTATCGATACATGTTTGAGACTCAGGTCTAGTTATGGTCTCAATTAGATAACTGTAGCCATATCTTTCAAAAGTTGTTTTATATTTTTAGTTAGTTGGTCACTAGTATTGAGAAAATCGATGTTAAAATCTCCTACTATCATACTGGGTTTATTCTTATAAGATGTTAAAGTGAGCTCCAACTTGTCAAAAAAAGTTAAAACATCAGATCCAGGAGGTCTATAACAAGTAAAAAATATTTGTGCCCTTTACGCTTATTCCACAAATTTCAAAACACCTTAGCTGTGTTTACTTCTATCAAGAATTAGTAATAGATTTGTAGGGCAAACCAGTTTTACATAAATAACTACTCCTCCATAGCCCTCTGATCTACAGAAGCTATGGCATTGTGTACCCTGGTATTTGATAGAGATGCAGTTCAACATCACAAGCCAATGTTCACAAAAACACATCACGTCGTATTAATAACTTAGAACTTAATTATTAATTAGTGCAACACTTTTGTTAAACGTAAAAGTTTGTTTACGTTTGTCAAGGTTGCAAATTTCCGCCAAAAATTCTAATAATTTAATAAAACCAAGTAAAAATTGGAACTTTTTCACATTTAAGATTATGTGAAGTTTAATGTTCTTGTATGCTATTCTGAGGATGAGCGAAGGGTGAGGAAAAGTTGCGAGGTACCCCGTACCCGACTGCATTCTAATTCATCAAACTCTATTCTTTTTACTCTGAGTCAGTTTATATGGGAAATCTCTGATTAAATGATAAGATGTTTAGATAGTGGTTTGTGACGGGAACTCCCCATAAGGTAGCTAACAGATTACCTATGTCTACCTGTCTAATAATAAACTGACTTATTATTAAAATTTATTATTTTAAAATATATTATTTAAAATTGCAAATGCAATTTTATCATATTGTTAAACCCAATGAGGTTTGATAAAGCTTGGTTGATTAGCAAAATACCCTTAATCAAGTTTTACATAAAGAAGTTGCTGTAAATATTGTGAAACATCTCTAGGACCCTATTATGTCAACTAAGGTCTTCACTTAAACCAAGACAGAGAAAGAGAGGGTAAACATACTCTCATTCATCTGATATTTGACTCTGTTTCTAAAAAGAAGAGAAGTGGACATTTTTAGTCATAATAAACGATGACTGGTTGAAAAACTCTACTCTATTGTTGTCAATACTTTAAATTTATTTTCAAAATTAGTTTGTTCAGTTACAAATGGTTTTGCTTAGATCCGACTCCGACAGATTTGTTGATGAAGTTTCTGATGATGTCAGCTGTGGAGCACAAGTCCGGTGTGGACCCGGAGAACGTGCTGAACGGAACCAAACAGAAGCTCAGTTTCAGAAGCCAGGGCTTGAAGGTCATTGCTCTGAAAGTATTTGCTTTCTTAAAATGGGATCTGGATATCATTGAAGAAAAGTATGTTTTTTACTAATATATAATAATATATGTATTTAAATTTTTGCATATAAAATAATATATATATTGAGAATGAGGAAAGCAAGTGGAATGAATCCCTTGTAGCAAATAGTTTTAAAAAATGTCGCTCATGAGGCTGTTTTACTTTGACATCATGTTCTGTTCCTCTGACTAGTTGTCTTTTGTCTCTGCCCAGATACCTGTAATTACTTGTTTTCTTATTCTATTTGAATACAATGCATAATAGTTATAACTGTTAAAACAAATTAAAGTCACTCAACACTTGGTGATAGTTGTAGGGGGGAGTGGTAGGCATAGAGTTATATACTGGAGGGGGCATAGCCTATCTTAATACATTGAGAGGCCTGAAACATCATTTTGGGGTCCTCAGGGGCTCTGTGTAACCTTATTGAAACTTCCTCCAATATATAAATTTATATAATAGATAAATTTAAGGGTATCATAAATCAATTGTTTTCGGCTTCCCGCACATTGTCTGTGTTGTGATTGGTATTTTAAACATTCTACTATATAATTTACTGTTTTGTTGTTCTGTTTATAATGATTATCGAATGTGGTCAGGTTACTTTTTCGTTGTTTCAAAATGCAACCTATAGGGCCCCTCTAGTAATATATCTCTATGCTACCAGTCAAGTAGGCCACGTTGTTGGGCCCTTTTGCCAGATCCCTAAGATAGTGTTCTACTCCTTTTTAATTTCAAATGTAGGTATATTTCATCTAATCCAGACAGAAGAGCCGTGAATTTTATGGTTCCTCTCATGCTTTTCAAGCAATCATACATATTTCACTGATTCTTATAGTCTAGTGAAACTGGGAACAACACGTGCTCTCTGTTAAACCAAACCTCCACACACTTTAAACTACAAGGCAGAAACAGTATAGTATTATAATGAATCTACAATGAGGGTCCTAAATTTTGCCTATACCCAGTTTCATTTAGGGTAAGGGATCTTTAACGAGTACCTGACAACGCTCAGGCTCGAGACCACCGGCTTTACGTCCCTTCTGAAGGACGTGGCACACAGAATTTTTTTATCCCTCTCATAAAAATCCTAGAGGGCTGTGCTGGGATTGAACCCATGACTAAAGTCCATTCATTCTGTGTATTGGCTGCGTACCTTAACCACTACACCATGGGTGACTCCCCTCACTCAACACTTAAGGTAGGATTATAGGCAGGTAAAAACAATCCATATTGTCATAAGTAAATGTGCAACAGGAAATGAGGTGGAATAGCGAGTTCCATTCCTCTCTGGCTCCTCCTTCCAAATATATACTTGTTCAATTATTGATTATATTTAGTATTGATTAAGTATTTAGTATTGATTAAGTATTTAGTATTGATTAAGTATTAGTATTGATTAAGTATTGGTGAGCTATAGTTTTAAACAATCAATTGTATAAAACACACATCATATTGAATCAACAAATAATACAAAACCAAAACACCAGACAGAGACTTGGATACTTCTTTAAATAGTTACTCCCCCAGATAGTTACTCCCCCAGATGGTTACTCCCTGAAGGAGAGTAACCAAGGATTTGATGTAGATAATTACTCCCTTGTAACAAAATAAGAAAAAGAAAGGGCTAAAAATCTAAATAAGTACTCATGGGGGGACAGTATAGACAAAGAATTGAATATAATGAATTTAATATAGATAAACTGGAGATATTTTTCTCTTTATTGTATAAAAATTAACAAGTTTTTTATTTTTTTTATTTTTTTATTATTAATATTTTATGTATTATATTGTTTTTTCTATACAAATGAAAAATAAACAATTACATAACTGATATTAATATTTTTATATAATAGGAATATATAAAACAAACAAAATACATAGCCGCGCACAATCCAAAGCTTTTGCGGCTCTTAAAGATTAATTTATTGTTTTAATGTTATTCCATTAATTTGTTTTTGTAATTAGATTTAGATATTATTTATATTTTATATGCTGTTATATTATAATGCATGTATGTTTTTAAAATAATAAATAAATTTCAATTCAATATTCAACCTTTAATGGGGTAGGATGTGAAAATACATAGACACATTAGGGACCCCCCTTTTCCATAAATATACCAGAAACAGAATATTAGAAAAAAATTATAGAAATAAGATAAATATGATAAAGAAAGAATAAATAAATATGTGATAAAATTATAAATAAATAGGTAAATATTTATTGAAAATTGAAATAATAATTATGGAATATACTTAAATTGATAATAAAGTAATAAATAATAATATAAATAATGTGTAAGTACTATATGAAGATTTTAAGTAAAAATATAAAATGCTAAAACCTAAAACTAAGAGCAATATATATAGACAACAGAGAAGCAAATTTGATAAAAGAGTTACAGAAACACAAAAGTAAAAACATGCTAATGTTTTACTTACTTTGAAAACACTTGTATAATTATAATATCAAATAAGTTAAAACATACACAATAAGATTTCCACGGTCAAATAAAAATGAACTGTGATTATTTTACTAATAGAGTAAAGATATTAACAGATTTTAAGTATTTGTTAAAATGAAATGAAAATGACAAATTTCATTAAATAATTGTAAACATGGAAAAAATACTTAACTTGGTACAAATGTAATTTAGAGCATGAAGTTATATGATATTAACTTACTCCCCTCATAGCTTTGTTGGGGAGTAACTGTTTGAAGAAGGTTACTTATAGACCTTCTTTAAATGGTTACTCCTCTTAGTTAAGATGCCATATATTTGTCTTTCCCCCTATTCTAACCCCAACAAAAGCCCCAATGCTTTTCTACATCTCCGGGTAATATATATAAAGATTAGTAATGAAATCAAAAAACTAAGGGGAGTAAGCAATCTCCCCAAAAAGGGAGTAACTATCTAAACAAGTGCTGAGATTTGTTCTAAAGGGACTGAAGGCATAGAAGTGCCCACCGAACGACCAGAGACCTGAACAACACTTGCCTTTGCTTAATCAGATCTGAACAACTTGTTTGGCAGTTGTGCAAAGCTTCTGACAAGCTTGTTGTGCAAAGTCTCTGGTCTCTGACCAGAAACCTGAGCAACAACTGAATTAGCCTGCGAGCAACCATTCCATCCCCACCCAGAATTGTTAATGTTTTTTCTAAAAATAGTTATTTATGTCATAAGGCTGAGAAATGTGTCTTTATGTCACGGCAATTAGATTTACGACGAGCGAAGCTAGTCGGGAAAAATTGCAAGACATAAGACATTCTCAGCCGGATGGCATACACTATTTTTTTTTGAGGTAGCACTCATTAAATAAACTGCGCTATATACTTAATTGTAAAAAATAAATACATGTTTAATTATAATAAAAAATAAACAAACAAATGACAAATAAATACCTATTTACAATTCATCCATATCTTCACACTTTTACTCAAAAATGTAAAAGCTTTACAAATAAACACACAAAAATTGACCATTAGAACACCTTTTAAAAACCAAAAAAAAAATAGTCTACGAACAAAAACAGAAACAAAATGGATGTTTTTAAAGAATCCTCATGAAGGTTTTACACAGATTGTTTTTTTGAACACGCTACATCACAGTAATGGCGGCAATATATGAATTACTTTTACGTCCTAGGAGTTTTTTTACAATCATTATTGTCCTCGGAGGTGAAAAGTACTAAATAACCTCCTATAACAATAATGATTGGCTTCTCATCCTAAAAATGGTCCAATAAAGTCCTCAATTACGTACTACCTCAAAAAAAATATATTTTTTTAATTAAAAAAAAATAAAGCTCACTTACAGTTTGTGAAATATTTGTTAGTTTCTATTGTGTGTTGATTTTAGATTGGCGTTGACAATGCAGTACATGTTGCTAAAAGACTTGCTGTGCTTGGTCAGTGAAGAGTACAGCGATACAGGGTGTCACGCTAGTCTGGATATGAGCGAGTTAGCCCCTCAAGTCTTCTTCTCTGTTTTGCTGTATCATCGCTGGGTCATCAGAGCTTTTGTAAAATATCAAACACAGACTAAATTAGCCAAGATAAATAACATGTGAGTCAACATGTTCTGTATTACTGTCTATATAGGTCTTGTTACAACAGACTAACACGAGTTATTTAGTAGAAACTTTTTAAGTAAGAGAGTTAATACAATTTTCCATTCAACTAATGTCTCTACAAATTTTCTCAAGTAGTTTCCTATTTGAGAGACCTTCAACCTCATCCTCAACCTCATCGTCATTTGAGTTTGTGTTAGAATTCCAACACTCCTTTTTGAGATTTAAACAAAGAGTGCAGTGAAACATGAGATTTCTTTTTTTAAGTAGAATAACTTTAACTTGGCCAGCCTGTAACTCCATGCAAGCTGCTGTGTCAAGACATCCATTGCATCCATCACACTTTTGTAGGTTTTCATCTTCACCTAATACTTCATTACATTAATGGCATTTTTCTTTATCCATATTTGAAAAGCACTTAGACAATAACTTACTAGTTTACACTCAAAATAATTATACAAAATAATGAGTAAAAGAAGAAAAGGATGTGACTCTTATCACTTGATTATAAATGCAAAAATAAGTCAAGAAAATACAAAAAAATAATAGATTGATAAATAATAATAAAGACAAGCTAATAAAATTAATATTCTACACTAATTTGAACTGAAATACAATTTAAAAACATCAAATAAAATTTAAATAGTTATGAGAAGAACAAGGCGTAACCTTCAAAACAAGGGTCCAAGGTACACTCAAAAAATAAAAAAAAAGATTTTTGAAGTGCTTGGAAGTTTGGAAATACCATAGGCACTAGTAGTATAATATCTCATGGGGATTTCTATGAAGGGGGAAAAATAGCTATTCATAAATAAATAATTCATTTTTGAAAAAACACAAAATTCGGGATACTTTTTGAACACACCTTGTGTACACAAGGTCCTTTTTTTTTTAAATAAATAATCTTTATTTCCCTTTTTATAAATTATTGTACACAAAAAAAAAATAAAAATAAAATATTTTAATACTAGGTACAAGTTTTTGTAATCTAAAATATGACTAAGGGACATCAATGGCATTAACAAGAATGCCACTGGCATCTGATTATGTTATGTATGAAGAGTGGAATGTGCCCAGCTGCCTCTGCTCTTGTGCACAAAAGGTTAATGTCAAATAAATAATTTGTAGAAAGATAGATATTAGATTAAATATGAAGAGATAGAGATTTGAAGGTAAGTATATAAAAATAGATATAATAAATAATGATGATGTTAATAGATATTTATTTAATTATTGTCAATAATTCAGGGACTAATTCTTCCTTTGACAGAAGCCACTCTTTAATGGCTTTGTTTCTCGACTTTATCGAAGCTTTTGTAAAAACTGAACTTGGTATTTTATTAAACAGCTTAGGCGATTTTATTCTTCTTGGCAAACTTAAGATTTAGCCACTCTGTGCTGAGGCAGGGATTTTAAGTGCATTTCTATGTTCCTGTTGCAGATCCTGCAGGAATATCTTCTTCCTGCCTCACCTGTTGCAGATCCTGCAGCAATATCTTCTTCCTCCCTCACCGCCTGTTTGTTTGCACTCTTTTCCTGTGATTTGAATAAACACAAAACATTATTTTTAAAAGCACTCTTTTCTTGTTTAGGTCAGTAGAAGGTGAAGTATTGCTTGGTGCACCAAGTGAAGCAGAATCAGAGCGCTCAGCGGTTTTACTGCAAAAAATAGCTTCTCTTAAAACTCTACCTGCTCTTCTAGTAGGTGCTATTCAAATGTTTAAAACTTTCAATAGTTTGGTTTGTACTTAAATAGCCTGAGAGTCCTACCAATAGTTAGGTTGGTACTTGGTAATCCTGAGAGTTCCTACCAATTATTTGGTTGGTACTGACAATGCCTGGGTCATTACAGTCTTTTGTTACAATTGACATTGCTCTGGTCATTACAGTATGTTGTTACAATTGACATTGCTCTGGTCATTACAGTCTTTTGTTACAATTGAAATTGCTCTGGTCATTACAGTATGTTGTTACAATTGACATTGCTCTGGTCATTACAGTCTTTTGTTACAATTGACATTGCCCTGGTCATTACAGTCTGTTGACATTACATTTGACAATTGACTTCTGGTCATTACAGTCTGTTGTTACAATTGGCACTGCCCTTGTTATTACAGTCTGTGGTTACAACTGACATTTCCCTGGTCATTACAGTCTGTTGTTACAATTGACATTGTAACAACTCACTTTAATGACTACCGTATATTGCTGAGATGGAACTAAGTGGTTTGTTGTCAGGTACCCTCTTATGACTCTCTGGTTGCTCTGACGGAGGATTTTACCGAGGTAGAACATAGGTGGGATCTTGGAGACTTTGTGTCTCCCGCACAGTTTCGCTGCCAGGTACTTATTATTAATTATTTATTTAAAAAAAATCTATTCACAGAAAAAGTCATTCACTAACTTAACATTAATTTATTAAATAATTTAAAAAATTTAATTGTTAATATTTTTAAATAGTTGTTTACAATGTCAATGATGATGGTAATTAGAATTTTTTATTGAATGAATTGCTTGTTTTGTGTTTTTATTATTGTAAGATTGCATGGATATAAAAGGATTAATATTAATTAAACACTTCGGAGATAGACATAACGACTATAAAATGAAACATGTTGTATTTCAGTGTAGCCAACATTAAATATTATTTATAAACCATAAAACTAAATATAGATCTTTACAACAGTTATATGAAAATGAGTTCAGCTGCATCTCTGCTCTGACGTAGAGTTGTTCTCTTAACTCTGTCTTTATGCCAACTAATGCTGTTATTAAGTCAGCTATTTTAATGCTTCAGATCCTGATGGAGGTCGGGATGTACGCCATGTTCAGGGAGTGGTACGTAGTAGGGAGACAGGTCATATCGTCGTGTAAAGAAGAATACCATGCAGGAGGCTTCATATCGGGTTCATACTGTAAGGTTACCAGGGAGCAACTTGTTGGGATGTGTTTAGCTATTGGAGTCGTACCTCCACCACCTCCCAGCCAGCATACATCTCTCACCCTCCAGTTTCTCAGAGGAATCAATAATCTAGTAAGTAGATGTTGACATTTATTTGTGAATTTCCTTTGGGAAATTTTCTAATAAGGCGCGGTCGAATATCTGGAACGTTGGATCACCAACAAACTTTTTTTATAATTTTTTGTTTCAAAATTTTCAGTAATTAGCCGGATTTGTGATTAATGAAGCCTATTTCCGTAATCTGCACGCTCTTTTGGTTGATCTCAAAGATATTTACATTCACTCAACGATTTATTTTTAATCTAACTTGATACAAACATAACTACTGTTAGACGTCAATATTTTGTGTTATATTTTGACATGTCAACATTGACGTCTAACAGTAGTTATGTATGTACCAAGTTAGATTAAAATAAATCGTTGAGTGAATGTAAATACTCTTTGAGATCAACCAAAAGAGCGTGCAGATTACGGAAATAGGCTTCATTTATCACAAATCCGGCTAATTACTGAAAATTTTAAAAAAAATATAAAAAAAGTTTGTTGGTGATCCAACGTTCTAGATATTCGACCGCGCCTTATGAGTTTGCTAGCATGCTGGACGGCACCAACAAATCAGCTTTTACAAGGCAAAATAATGTCAATAAGAATTTTGACATTATTCTTGGATTATATTGATGATTATTTTTATTATTCTTGATTATATTGATGATTATTTTTCACATTACTCTTAGATTATATTGATGATTATTTTCTCATTACCTTGGATTATATTGTTATTATTTTCACATTACTCTTGGATTATATTGATTATTATTTTCACATTACTCTTGGATTATATTGATGATTATTTTCACATTACTCTTGTATTATATTGATGATTATTTTCACATTACTCTTGGATTATATTGATGATTATTTTTACATTACTCTTGTATTATATTGATGATTATTTTCACATTACTCTTGTATTATATTGATGATTATTTTCACATTACTCTTGTATTATATTGATGATTATTTTCACATTACTCTTGTATTATATTGATTATTATTTTTACATTACTCTTGGATTATAATAATAATTATAATCACCATATTATTATTCTTGGATTATAAAAAGAGAGCATGTCATAGAGCTAATTAATAAAATTATTGAATTAAATTCATTAATAAAAAAATTCATACTTTTATTTTTTGACAACACATCTAGTATAAAACTCTTGGATACTTTAGATTGTTTCTTATAAATGAAATTCTTTTAGAGTTCTTAAAAATATTTTTCGCTCATGCTTAAGTTCTTTTATTGGCTGAGGTAGAGCATGATAGATTTTAAGGATGGAGTAATGCGGATAGTTTATGTAGTACGCATGATTATGCATAGATAGCCTGTAAACATATTCTCTAGTTTGATACCTATGACTAAATTTATCTTCTTCAAACAGGTCTATATTGCTTACAAAATATTTGCACGATTTAAGTAAATAAAGAGAAGTTAGTGTCAGAATTTTGTATTTTTTAAAGTCTGCTCTGACTGATTTATTGAGTAACCCTGAATAATTCTAAGTAATCTCTTTTGAGTAATAAATATTGACTCAATCAAAAGTGAGTGGTACCAACAAATTATCCCATAAGTCAGTCTAGATTGGAGGTTTGCAAAATAAACTGTTTTAACTGGTTTATGTCTAGGGTAAGTCTAAGTCTATAAATCAAAGCTGAAACGGATTTAAGTTTATTCTGTAAGTATTTGCAGTGGTCCTTAAAGTTTAAGGAGCTATCTATGTACACACCTAAAAGTTTGGTAGCTGAAACAGTTTCAAAATTGCATGATTTACTTGATTGTGGCTCTTTTCTAAATTTAATTACATTGGTTTTGTCCATGTTAAGTTCTAGTTTGTTATTGTCAGTCCAGTCATTTAAAACATCAAGGTAAGTTTCAGTCTGTAAGTCAGTCTTTTGAGCAGTTTGACAACTTGAAGTTGCTCTGCAGTCATCTGCAAACAATGTAACATTTTCTGTACCGAGATGGTCAGGTAAGTTGTTTATAAATATTATGAATAATATTGGACCCAGTACAGAACTTTGAGGAACTCCTGTTTTAATTTACATCAATTCTGACTCACAATTGTTGTCTAAACAACTTTTTGGTATCTACCAGACAAGTAACTTTTTATTAAATTATAGCAATTTCCTCTGATGCCATATTTATACAATTTTCTAAGTAAAATTTGGTGAAGATTTAGGTCTTCCGGTGGTGACCACGTCATGCAGACTGTGTTCAGTTTTGTAAAGCATTCCATAATGTCCTACATCCCTGAAGATGCCTCCCACAGTGGAAGCGAAACGTCGGATTCTTCATCTACATTGACGCGGTCACCACCGAAGACCTATCATCATGACAATAACCGCGGAAGCCTTCGCAGTTTATTAAAATTTTGTGTTCAACTAAACCTTAAGCTTTGGAGAGGTCAGCAAAAACACTATTTACACTTAAATTAATATCACACTGGTCATATACATGCTGAATAAAATTAAATAATGCTGAATTTGTGGACTTCCCTTTAATAAAACCAAATTGCTTGGGAGAAAAAACTTTATACTTATACTAAAATTTCATTAACCTGGCCTTAATTAACTTTTCAAAAACCTTGCCTATTATGGGAAGGAGTGCAATAGGCCTATAGTTAGAGCAATTTGTTCTATCCCCACTCTTGTGTATTGGTATGATTTTGGCAATTTTAAGCTTACTAGGGAACACACCATCTTCCAGGATTTTGTTAAATAATAAAGTGAGAGGTTTAGTTAAACGATCACCACATTTTTTAATAACTGTATTTGACAACCCATAAATATCAGATGCTTTAAAATTGTTTAAAGATAATATAATGTCTAACATTTCCTCTTCAGTGGCATGTCCCATGAAGATTGAATTTGTTAAATCATTTAAGATGTTTTGTTGTATTATTGACTCTATTTTTACCTAGATTTCCATTAACAGTCTCCCCAATATTAACAAAAAAAAATATTAAAACAGTTGGCAGCACTTTTGCCAGTGTAAACACGATTTTCTGAGCTCAACTTTATGTCCTTAATTGAATTATTTGATTTAGTATTACTAAGAACTTTCTAAAGCTTTTTGATGTTATTTTCATGTTTTTCTACCTTTTGCCAAATATATTGTTTTTTAGCCAACCTGATAGTATTCTTATAAATTCTTTTATATTCTTTATAGTACTCAAGGAATAGCTCATCCTTGTAAACAGTTTTAATGTCGTGCAGACTTCTAAGCCTGTCACCAGATATTCGTATACCCTCAGTAACCCAAGAAGTATCGATTACTTTTCTCTTAAGTTTCCTTAGAGGCAAACATGTGTTTATTTGGGCATATTTGAGTTCTACCCATCCATACCTACAATTTGATGCCCCACATGATTTTTTTAAAAAAATATTTATTTTTTGCGAATGTTTGCATTCGCTCATAAAATGACAAATGTGCATGCCAGATAGTTGGCTATGTTTTTCCTGTTGCTGGATAAAATAGTTACATCTGTTTATCAAATTTCAACTTTCTATTCATCGTAGTTCTGGAGATTTAAAATAGGACAGATAGACGTTGACAGAAAGTATAAGGGTTTCGAAGATTATTTTCGAAACCCTAAGAATAATAATAATAATAATAATTATGTGTGTGGTTGTGTGTGTATTTCTACAGCATTTCTTGTAAGCATGCTATTTTTCAACAGATTGACCAGGTTCAAATTTGGTACTAAAATCAAGCATGGGCAAGACACAAAGTCCATTGATAAACGTGTTAATGTTACATCATTAACCTGGTTTGCAGAGTCTAATAATTGTAAGGTTATTTGTTTAGTATTTGTCTTCTATGAATCAAATATAAATTGTGGAAATGTCTAAGCACCTGGTTATTGGTTTCTTTCTTAGATTTCTTTGTTTATTTGCATTGCTCCTGTTACAGGATGTTGGTAAGCTGTTGGAGAAAGACAACATAGAGAGGTCGATACCCATGCTGTACAGGGATTGTTTTGAGCTGGACCTGGAGAGTGAGATAGCTAGTGGCAAAGTGACAGCTCAGAGGGACTCGATACACATTATACAGGCTCATAACTTGGTGAGAAGAGCCATAGAGGGATCACCCTGGCACAAAGTCAAACTACCTCCTCATATTATTAGCAAGGTTATCTCATTTTATTTTAAGATTTTCAACAATAAAAACAAGTGTAATGAATCATCATTACCATATGACTATTTTATTTGTTTGACTATATATCTATATGACTATTTGTTTGAGTATAACTTCTCCAATGCCAACTGATTTAATGACGCTGTCATCTGCTAATCTAATTTTTCTTTCTTCTTTTTTCACATTGTGGACTATATTTCTATACGGTGTCATATGGCTAGAGCAACCACTATCAATGATCCAATCGTTTTTTAATATTCCTCTGTCCATGCTATGTCACATGATTCTGAATCATTGTCTGATCAATATTATGAGTGACAGTTTTTGCATGATTTCCTTTTTGTTTATTTTCATATAATTTGTTTCTTTTATTTTGATATTGTTTTTGTTTATTTTCTTATTTTCTGGATTATACCAGCATTGCTGAGGAAATGTGATTTCCTTCCAAATATATATAACAACTTTTCTTTATAAATTCACTTGGACCTGCTTTTAATGCTTCTTCTTTCTTTTCTACTTGAATTTTGTTTCTTTCATCATGGAGTCTAAAGCTTCGTCGAATGTCGGAGATTTTAGCTTCCATTTGATTATCATATTGTATTGCTATACAGTTATATTTTTCTGGGAGGCCACGCAATACTGCTATAACTACCTCCTCATCTTCAATGGACGCTCCTAGTGTGCGAGCTTGTTCAAGTAGTCTCTCAGCTCGGTCTAGATAATTTTCCCATGGTTCAGACGTTCCCCTGGTCAGCCTAGCTAAATCATTTTTGACTTCAAGTTTTCTTCTAGTTGTGTCGCCATCGAATCTGGATGTCATGTAGTTCATTATTTCCTTACTGGTCTTACATGTAAGGATTAATCCCACATACTCATCATCCATAGCGCACGTAATAATTGCTTGTGCTTCGCCATCCTTCTTTTTCCACTCAGTGTAATCTACTGATCTTCGTCCTGGTGGGTCATTCTCGATTATTTCTGTCAACCCTTTTCTGGCTAGTACAGCATTTAATCGAAATTTCCAAGTAATAAAGTTTTTTCCGTTGAACAATGGCACATTAACTTTATTGCTCATTATTTTTTCTTAATTATTTTAAATTTAGGATTTTGTATAGCATCCCCAATTTTTGTTTTCAAACAAAATTTTTGGCTTAACTTTGGTTCTTTATTTGCTAAAGAGCTGGTAAAGGGACTTGAAGAGGAAGCTATTGTAGTTTCCACAGGACCGACATTATTAGAACTATTAAGATCTTGTTTATTAACCTCAATTTTTAATTTATTAAATAGTTTGGTCAGATCAGCAATGGCTTGTAATATGTCCTTTTTTAATGCTTTCTTTAAGTTACCGCTGGATTCCGTAACATTCCTTAGCAATTTTAAAGAATCATGAAAGGAGGAATCAAAATTTTCCGGTACTCTTTTACCTAGTTACCCACCCCTAAAATCACTTAAAAATAACGTATTTTGGAGTGTTGGTTAAGGAAAATGGGAAATGGGTTCAGTTTTGTAGAGCATTACATTTCTATCCATGATGTCCTACATCCCTGAAGATGCCTCCCACAGTGGAAGCGAAACGTCGGATTCTTCATCTACATTGACGCGGTCACCACCGGAAGACCTAAACCTTCATAAGGAAAATGAGTTAAATAAAAAATTTTGTATTTGCAGCCTATTTTATGTTATGAAAAAACAATAACAATCGACCTTATAATTCAATAAATTGATTTATTCTTTTATGTTTAAAAACCTAATGTCAAGATGAAAGATTGTTAAAAACGTATGTATTGCAGGGCTTGAAATTTTAAAAACTGAAAGACTGTGCAGTGAGAGTGGGAAAAATATGATGTTAAGGGGACCCAAGAAGGCAGAAATTATGGATTTGGAGGTGCAGAAATTTGTGTTGCCGGGGTCCTCCTTTTTTATGTTGGATGTCCTCATATCTCATTCCATCACGACACAGAAATAACTCAGCATAAATGCTTTCTTTTAAAGTAACTTTAGCATTTTAGAAAAATTTACCAGTTAAAGCACTGCCGGTTTCCTGCAATTTTTCTTTTCTGCTCCTCCAAATGCCATAATTTTTGCCTTCGTCCCCTTAATATCATATTTTTCCACACTCACTGCACAGTCTTTCAGTTTTTAAAATTCCAAGCCCTGCAATACATCTTTTTTAAACAGTCTTTCCATCTTGACATTACGTTTTTTAAACATAAAAGAATAAACCAATTTATTGAAATATATTTGGTAAAATTTATCTTACCTTGCAACCATTCGTAAAACTCCCACTTGCTGTGCCGTTCCGTAAGCAAAATCACATCTCTCATATTCTTTAATACTTTCATAGCGTTTTTAATACACATTTTTTATTATTTGTTTGACAGTACCTGTTTGTATTTTTTCCTGTCATTTGAAAATAAATTTGGGTGGGGGGGGGGGGTGGAGGGTTGGATAGCAGACAATAATATTGCCTAATAGCACCTCTTTTACATAGTTATACCCACCTTAACTGGTTTGGTGGTAACAGACTACAATATTGCCCAATAGCGCCTCTTTTACTAGTTACCCACCTTCACTGGTTGGTGGGTAACAGACTACAATATTGCAATAGCGCCTCTTTTACATAGATACCCACCTTCAGTGGTTGGTGGGTAACAGACTACAATATTGCCAATAGAGCCCTTTTACAAGTTACCCACCTTAACTGGTTGGTGGGAAGACTACACACAATATTGCCCCAATAGCGCCTCTTTTCATAGTTACCCACCTTCAGTGGTTGGTGGGTAACATACTACAATATTGCCAATAGCGCTCTTTTACATAGTTACCACCTCTTTATTCTTTCCTATTTCTTTCCCCATTTCTTAACCCCATACAAAGCCCCATTGCTTTCGACGTCCCCTATTGAGATAGTAATTATTACTTTATACTTTTCAGTTTTAGGATTTCCATCATTTAAATGTTTATTTGGTGCGTAACTTTTTTCTATTTCTCTTTTCCCCATTTTTTCCCCATACGAAAGCCTAGTGCTTTTCGATGGTCCCATTTGAGATTGTAATTAGTACTTTTTATTTTTTTTATTTATTGGTGTAACAAACTACAATTTTCCTATGCTTCCTTTTTCCTTAGTTACCCATTATTTGGTGGGTAACCAGGTAAAAGAGTGCCTTTTCCATATTAAAAATGTTAAATTATGTCAATTTTGACATTAAAATTAAACCTTTTTTTTTAAACTCCTGCCTACGCCGTTTATGTGTTATTTATTAAAAACTATAACTTCCTTAATCAGCAGTTCAAATAGATATAGTGTGCCAATCTTCAGAACTCCTGCTTATGTAAATACCATCAAACAATTCACTCTTTAAAATCTCAATCACTTCAATTATTATTATTTTTAATAATACCATATCCTGCTTAATAAAGAGCTCTTTACTGTGAGAGTCCTTTTGACTCCAGACAAAATCCTAACAGCACTTTTAGTGGAGTTTTAAAAGAAAGTAATATATATATATATATATATATATAATATATATATTATTATGTATATGTATATATTGCTCTTGATTAATTTTTAAATTGCAATACTAACTATTCATTTTGTTGTTGCAGGCTATTATGAGCAGCATAAATAATTTTTCTGAGAGTGATAAGAATAAATTAAAGCTATTTCTACTGGAGCTGTTGTCTCGTCATGATATGGGGTTTGTAAGAGAGCTCGCTACATGTGAATGTGTCAAAACTCTATTGACAGAGGATGAGATATTAGCAGTGCAGGAGTCTGATTATTCCGACCCCCTGCCTTCTGTATTATTAGACCCTACAACTCCTGTCCCCAGTAAGTTATCTCACATATCATTGATATTAATCATTAAAATTCAGTGTTCAAGAAGCCTTAATGACATTAAGGTTTGACTTGGCTAAACAAGCTGATCTGTAGTTAAACTTGGCTGAACCACCTTTGTATTATTCCAATGCTAGGTGTTTTATCAAGGCATTACTCTTGAGGCTAACGTGTTAATGAAAGTGTTTTATTTTGTAGAGAACCCGAGTACTGTTATTGCATCGCTAGAAAGACAGATTGTATCCTGTTACGATCCTCATGAAATCAAAGCATCTCTGCTCAAACTCTATCAGGCCAATCCTCAGCTTGTTATTGAAAAAATAAATAAATATGTAAGTTTTTCAACGTTTCTATATGAATGCATTTGTTTCTATGTAAAATCTTAAACATTAAAGGCAATGACGGGTAGATACCAGTACGTTGAATATGGAGGAACATGATCAGACCTTGAAGCTGCCTTGTACAGGGTTCAAATCTCGGTCCAATCCTCTACCTGATAGCAGTAAACGACCTAGAACCATATCTGAAACAAGAGAAAGAAAATGATAAATCAGAGGTAGATGAGATACTGATACTGCATACGCGCACGACAAAAACTTTGTCCACACTCATAACAATCTCCAACTAGTTGAGAGACCAGCAGAGCGCTGCAATAGAAACAAAATCAGATAAAACCCTGAGTAAAAGATTCTAAAAAAAATTCAGGATAAATGCGGAAAGAAGTGAACTGAATTGAACCCGGAAATGAAGGAAAGGCCCCCAACGGCACACAAGAAATAATAGCCAGCTTTGATCAGCTTGGAAAATAAGAGAAATAAATTTTAAATATTAAGAAATAATACCTGGAGCGAGAGAAGTGAGAACGGGAGGCCAAAGGGACTGAGAGAGAGAAAGGAGGGAAACAGTGTTGCCAGACCCATAACAAATATCCCTCGGGATCCAGAAGCGAGGAGGTGCTGCTGGGGCCCTGGAGGTCCCCCAGACCCCAGATACCAAGACAGAATCTGTAAGGGCTGGTAAAGGAAGGAATTAGGGGAGGGAAACTGAAAAAGGATTGAAAAAGAGAACAACATGGTTGCAATGCAAATAATACAATGTATTCTATTATGTAAAAGAGTTCATGAATTTTATCTAATTTAATGCTATGTATTTTCATTTTCTTGAAGTATTTTCTTTTGCTGGTTATAACCACTCATAGTTATAATTAGAATACAAAATGTTTATCCTTATCTTATCTTAAAGGCTTTTATTCTGATGATAAATATATTTTATGAAAGATATGATTTTGTTTAATTTAGTTTTAGTTTAAGTTAATTTATTAAGTTTTCTGACCTTATTAGACAATGTAAAGACATTGTATGGTGGGAGTAAGGATTATTATTATTATTACAATCCTATGGTCAATGGTCAATCCGATCAAAAGCTATAACAAAATAAACGGCGTCCACCTGGGTTCTGTTGGCAACTCAGGAAGGAAGAGGTTTAATTAAAGGAAAAAGACTGGAATGTATGGAGCACTCAAATATTTTGGAAAAGACTTAGGAAATATTTTAAGTATCTAAGTACCTGTGTAACTGAGATGTGATCATATTAAGGACTAATTTGATTTAACAATATATATTTTAACAAGGATGATAAGCGTCTTCTTCAACTAAAGAATCCATATGTAGTAATACAGCAGTTTGAGATGATGTTGAAAAAACTAGGTCGTGAAGTCTGCCAAAGGATTGCATTTATATTGTTTTAGAACATTTTTAATATTTATAAAGCCTGTGATCCAGAGAATATACGCAACCAATAAAATGTATTTATCTTTCATCGTAGATAATTCAATCCAAACAGATTCTGTTGCAACTTCTAAGTCACTTGTTTGCTGGTAGCTGACATGATGAGATATTGCTAGCGCAGCACACCGCGACCCACCAACAATATTATATTATTGTATAGGGTATATTATTATACCCTATTTATTTAATAAACAAAATTTTAAAATATTAAAAACAATAAAAAAAATTAAAAACAGCTAAATAACAATAATAACTATGCACCTGTTTCTAACATATTGCCTTCTACTACTCCTAATGTTTCTTTTTCACTTAATATTACATCCTCTCCTAACCCTATTCTATCCTCAACACTGATTAGGTCTTCACCTACTTTTAGTATAAATATTAATAGGTCCATGACTCCAAACTCAATTTACCCTACAACTTCAGCTCAAAAATCTAAACCAAACACATCAATATCCAATGCTAAAAATAATTTCCAGAAATATGCTTCACTCCCTTATTTTGGTAATGCGACTAGACAGATCATAGATTTATTTAAACATTTTAACGTTAAAATAGCCCAAAAAAATGCTTCCAACTTTAAATTCTGTTTCTTTTCAAAAATTAAAGATCCCATACCATTTAATAGCCGCTCAAATATTATTTATAGAATTCCGTGTTGAGACTGCAACAAAACATACACCGGGGAAACATCACAAACTTTCCTTAACAGATTAAAACAACACAACCGTAATGTAGATAATAATCAAAAGAATTCAGCAATAGCAGCACATATGACTAATAGAAAACATAGAGTAGATAATGAAAAAGTTTTGATCCTCCATTCAGAAAAACACACAAACAAACGAAAAATTCTAGAAATGCTATATATAAAAACCGATAATAATACAATGAATAAAAAACAGGACGTTTAAAATCTAAATAGCATCTCTGCCAATATTTTAAATTTGAAATAATAACCGCCTTTCTCCCCTCCACTTCTTATACCCACCTGTTGAATCCTGTCCCCTTTATATCAGTTTTCTTGTTTTTAAATAACAATTTTTATTTTCTTAATTGTTGTAATGTTTTTATGTTTTTACTCACTTTTTTAATATTAACTTTTGGTTTGATGCTCTTAACTGTTGTTTTACATTTGTGGTGGTGTAACTATATTACTTATAGTAAGTTTGGGCTATGATTTTTTTTTTTTTAATATTAACTTGATTTGTTTTGAATGGTTTTTTGCCTTGTTTGGTATGTATATTTTTATTTCTGTTCTTTTGTAATTGGTTTATGGTTTTGTTTACTTGTTATTAGATTCACTGAGGATGCCAAGCATCGCTTGTGCGAAAGCTTTGATGAAATAAATCAAACTAACAAAACTCGGACTGCTGTCTTCATTATTATTTTTTTTAATTCAGATTTCTCACTGTCCATTACACTTAATTCTTAAAGAATAGTATAATTCCTTCTTTCAACTTGATAATTAATAGGAAAGAACATTGGCGAAGGACAAGATTCATCAAACGAAGTCTCTGTATCAGAGATTATATCACTGCAACAACAATAAGTGGACAAGAACTGGTCTGCTTTTGTCCTCTTAAAGCCTGGAATACAATATATTCCAAGAATATATATATATATATATATATATATATATATTATATTATTTTATGTGTGTGTATAAATTTAACATTTTTGTAGGTGCTGAAGTTCTGAAATATTTGTTTTCAGTGGGAAGTGCCTATACGTTGTTTAACCTGATAATGGCTCTACCTAGTGGAATATTTCAGAACTATGTTTATGTGCTTATATGTAAAGCTTATCAGTTGGATCGAATTAAAGTAAGTACTTGGTATTTAAATTAGTATTTTATGACCCAAAGGATTGCACTTGGTGCATTTGCACATGGAGTTGCAAAAGGTGCATTTGCCCATAGCTTATCCCTTGTATAATAATGTTGTAACAATCTAATATGAAACTGTAGTTGCTCTTTTTCAGCTAATAAGTTTTTAACATTTTTAACCCTCCTATATAATATTTTGCATATTTTTTTTTTTTTTTTTTTAAATATCCTTTATTTATATACAAAATTAATATCAAAATAACAAGAATAAACAATATTAAAATATTTATTATGTAAAATTTAATAAACAAGTAAAAAATAAGCTTACAGGTCTATTCTCTTAATAAGACTAGAGCCTTGTGGTAAGGAGAAGAGTGGTCCTACAAATCCTGTATTACAAATACATTATAATTTAACCCAACTCAGAGCTTGTTATATTCAAAATATAGTAAATAATAAAATAAGATAATATAAATAATTGAATTATAATAAAATAATTTAATATGTTGAAAACATGCATTTTTTTCTTTTTAGCATGCATTTTTATTTTTTATTTTTTTTTTTTTTTTATATTTTTAATAAAAAAAAATAATAAAAATAAATAAAAATAAATAATAATAAATAATAAATAAATATAATAAACTAACTCGAATTACTTTTATCTTAATGGAACTTAAGATAGTTAACACTGACTGCAGCACATTAGGGTACTGCTGTGCTGTGGTTCTCTTCGTATTGTTATTGATAATTATGGATTTAACAAATAGGCAATTGTATATCAATATTCACCAGGCAACAGATATCCAGGAAACTCAACTGCAGAGTGTATCACTCTTTCAGATGAAGTGCTAGTTCTCCCACTCTTATATCGAGTGATAAGAAATTACTTAGATCGGCTCGTGTTTTTAATCAATTTAAATAAAATTAATACCAATATTGAAGAACATTTTTGTGTAATTTGTGAGGAAATGTTCAGTATTGATTGTGACATATATAACAGGGCTTGCTTTAGCTTGTTATGCTCCAATTACACACAATTATATATTATATATATATATATATATATATATATATATATAATATATAATATATATAATATAAATATATATATATATAATATATATATTATATTATATATATATTATTATATATATATATATATATATATTATATATATATATACAAATTAAACAATTTGGTACCAATACCACAAAATTCCGGCATTTTTTCATAGAGCTATTGTTTGACATACACAACTACTTTTTACTAATGTTTTGATTTCCAAAATTTGGTACACCAGAATACATCACCCCAACTAACTCAGCTTCTAATGGAGCAATCACCGTAAAATAGGTATCTATCTATAATTAAACCTTAAAGTACCCCCCCCCCCCCGGTTCCTTTTTTGAAACTGCAATCATTCTTAACATATTTACTTATTTTAGTCGCCACACAAGATATATCTTATACAGCTAATAAATAATTTATTTTTTAATGTAAATTAATTTATTTAATAAATGTACTGAATTAAATATTACTTATCTTGTATAAAAATTGTAAATTGATTTATAATTTTATTGTTTAAAATTATAAAATTTTAGTTCTTTTATTTTTGTTATTATGTTCTGACTTAACACTACAACTGTCTTTTTACTCAACCAATATTGCTTTCCCAGGCTGTTTTATGTAAAAATTATTTGATTTATATAATTTTAGTTATTTATAACTTGTTTGTTGTGTGAACTAAGCCCAACTTGTTTTTTTATGTGACATGTTACATTTTGTTTAATTTAGCTAATTTATTAAGAAAAACAAAGTAATATTATTAGATAAGTCTCTTTTATTCCTTTTGCTACTGGAAAAAATAAATGAACATAAATTGTACATCTATTATTTAGTTTATTTTTTTCTCTTTTTTTTTTTTTTTTTTTTTTTGCATTGGCCTTTATTAGCCATACAGCCATTTTATTCCCTTTCTTTTAATACATTAAAAACAATAATAAAAATATTATTGAATTTAATAATTCAAAGAAAAATTATTCATCTCTCTATCGGTTTTCGTTAAAGAAGTGTTTTCTTGTGATTGATTTCCTTTTCTCTGGTTAAACTTTTTTACTTTTTCTTACCTACTACCGTAGTTTGTTTATAAACTTTTTTGGTAATAATGTACACCAATGAAGAATATAAAGATTTTTGGAGAAGCTAGATGTGCCGGGGCTGCTGCTCGGCTGTATCAAGAGAGGTATCCTGAGAGGTGTCATCCTCACTGTCAGCTTTTCTAGCGGCTTTATTTCAGGGCGGAAGTTAATGGTAATTACGCTGATCATAGAAACGACAATATGCCACGCCCATTAAGAAATGAACAAGTTATTATTGCTGTGCTGACCTACATTGATGTTCATCCAAACGCTAGTATTTGCAAAATTGCCCAGGTGTGTGGTACCAACCATTTTATGGTTTTACGAATCTCGCGGGACAACCGTTTTCATCCTTTTAAGATCAATTTACATAAATCCCTGACTGCTCAGGATTATGAAGAAAGAGAGATTTGCCGATGAAAATGATGTTTCAAACCTCTTAATTTTTTAATAGGCAAGTCTTGTGGACTGATGAAACAACCTTTAAAAGTGACTGTAAAGTGCCCTAGCAAATTTGATATTGGTACCAAATTGTTTAGTTTGTAGTGTACTTTTAGAAAAAGTCCATATATGTATGGTCAAATTTGAAATTCAAAAGTTATCGACGAAAAATACAAATAGGCAATCTGATTACCATACTTGCCAGACGATTACCAAAAAAATTATTACTTATTTAAACTCCTGGTAGTCGATTTAGTGGGGGTAGATATCAATTTTACAGTGATTGCATCATTAGAAGCTGAGTTTGTCGGGGTGATGTATTCTGGTGTACCAAATTTGGAAATCAAACATTAGTAAAAGTTAGTTGTGTATGTCAAGGATAGCTCTATAAAAAATGCCAGAATTTTGTGGTATTGGTACCAAATTGTTTAATTTGTAGTGTACTTTTAGAAAAAGTCCATATCATGGTATGCTCAAATTTGAAATTCAAAAATTATCTACGAAAACACAAATAGGCAATCTGTACCATACTTGCCAGACGATTACCAAAAAAATGATTGCTTGTTTTGTCAATAAACGTATTAACACAAAATGCTCCTTATGTTTTCTGATTAACACAGTGATATCTTTCAGACGAGTCTAGGAAAAAAGTGATTTAAAATAAGTTCCCTTTAAACTTGCTAACAATGTACTGGATATTTAGATTAAATCTAAGAATCAGTTACGGGGTACCTCGGGACTTGTCTCGTCACATCGGATTCACTAAGCATTTCCCGACGTCTGACTTACTTTGCTCGTCTTCAGAATATGCAATTCCCCAAATGTATACTGTAACACATTTTCGGACTCGCTAATAGTAAGTTAGTACTTACCTCCTGTAGATTACATAAGTCTTTCATAGGATACAGGAATTTAGCTTTTAAGTTTTTTAATAAGTTAAGTAGTTATACTAAAGAGTTATCATTTGTAGATTATTGTTTTAAAGTTAAAGGTTTATGCAAAATCATGTTATAGTTATCTGAATTTTTTTAGTCTTAACAATGTCTGTTAGTTTTATGTCTCTAACGCGTACGATTTGACTGTTATTTTTGTTTACTTAATGTCACTTATGATTAAATTATACGAAGTGTGCATACACCAACTTGATGTTTGTATGCACATTAATTTATGTTTCAAACAAAGACATTTTTTTAATTATTATTGGATCTTCTACATAGAATACTGAAAGGCTGATGTCTCACTATATAAGACCAGACGTCTTTTCAATTTCTTCGGAGGTGTCATAAATTACTTCTGCATGTATGTACAGTCCCCCCCCCCCAGTTATTTGTATTATTAGTTAAGTGTACTTCCCATCAAGGGTTTTTGGATACCCTCTGGTTTAAAACGTCTGAATGAAGCCCTGGTCTTTACAAGCCATGTGGCTTATGAATAAAACTAGGGTAAATCTTCGGTATACGGTGCACCTGTTATCAATACTATATATCGATATATTTTAGTTACGCGACAGGTAAACGAGAACTGAGCACTTAAAAAGGTAAGCAGCGTCGTTAAATTATTAATTATAATTAAAACATTAAAAAAAACCAAACAACAAATAAATGAAAACATTAACAACAAAAGTATAATAAAAATCCTGAAAATAACAAACACAAAAATACGTCAAAAATACGCGTAACATAAAATTAGATGAGGTGTATCATCGATTATTCTTATGAAAACATTGTTATAACATTATAAAAACATAAAAAAATGAAAATAGTTATAAACCATTTTACAACAAATAAAAAAAACACAAACACAAAAAACATTTAAAAAAAATAATAAATATGTTAAAGAAAAGGCATGTATGGATTATTCCTACGTCATATCTCTAAACTAAAAATATATCGATATATAGTATTGATAGCAGGGTGCACCGTATACCGAAGTACAGCCAAAACTAGGTATTGATATTTGTCCAGTGTAAAAGTGTTTTGTCTGTTTGACAGAGTTACAGTTTAGCGCAGACATTTTTGAGAGTAGCCCTGGATGAAGTGAGTAGAGAACTGCCCAGTCAGAACAAACTGACTCAGTTGATTCATTGGGAACTCCTACTGGTTGATATTCATCAGTTTCACAATGACTGGCCTGCTAAAAATATGGGTAATTATAATTACTTCTTCTCTGATTACTCTGAGTGTCATATCATCAGACAAATCAAGTCATTGAGAATAATAAAAGAATGGCTTTATCTTTGATTCAAATCAAGGGTTTCTTTTGAGGAAAAACAATAAATTTAAGTTAGTATACTATATTTTGTCTTGTTCTCATGTTAAAGCTTCATATTAGTTCCAGGAGCTAGACCTGAAATCCCCATGGCTTGTTCTTATGTTAAAGCTTCATATTAGTCCAGGAGCTAGACTGAAAATCCCATGGCTTGTTCTCATGTTAAATATTAGTCCAGGAGCTAGACCTGAAAATCCCCTGGCTTGTTCTCATGTTTTAAAGCTTCATATTAGTCAGGAGCTAGACCTGAAAAATCCCCATGGCTTGTTTCTCATGTTAAAAGCTTCATATTAGTCCAGGAGCTAGACCTGAAAATCCCCATGGCTTGTTCTCTTCATTTAAAGACTGATCATCTGTTTCATGTTAAAGGCTCATATTAGCAGGAGCTAGACTGAAAATCCCCATGGCTTGTTCTCATGTTAAAGCTTCATATTAGTCCAGGAGCTAGACCTGAAAATCCCATGGCTTGGTTCTCATGTTAAAGTTCATATTTAGTCCAGGAGCATAGACTGAAAATCCCATGGCTTGTTCTCATGTTAAAGCTTCATATTAGTCCAGGAGCTAGACCCTGATATCAGTGGCTTGTTTCATGTTAAAAGATTATTAGTCCAGGAGTCTAGACCTGAAATCCCCATGGCTTGTTCTCATGTTAAAGCTTCATATTAGTCCAGGAGCTAGACCTGAAAATCCCCATGGCTTGTTCTCATGTTAAAGCTTCATATTAGTCCAGGAGCTAGACCTGAAAATCCCCATGGCTTGTTCTCATGTTAAAGCTTCATATTAGTCCAGGAGCTAGACCTGAAAATCCCCATGCTTGTTCTCAGTTAAAGCTTATTGTCCAAGCTTAGACCTGAAATATGGCTTCAAAGCTTTCATATTAGTCCAGGAGCTAGACTGAAAATCCCTATGGCTTGATTGGTGCTGCTATAAACCAAGTTTTTATAAAAATAAAAAATAAAGAAAAATATCCAGTCTGCTTATCCAGAGTGGAAAATTGCACAAATGTTAGGTTCTTTGAAATAAGTGGATCCCTGATAGAGAAGAGAAAGGAAGATATTATTTTAAAACTGATAATTTCAAACAAGATGAGTGTTTATTTATAAAAATGTGATAATTACAAGCAAAGTTATTATATTTGCAAAATGACATAAATATTGTACAAAACATTTTATGATAATGTATAATGTGTCTAATTTGTTGTTGCTAGACTGGAGTGGACTTGGAGATGGATGTACACATGTGATAGAGACAGATGGAGTTCTGCTTCCTCGAGTGAGTTTGAGAGAAGACTGCTGCCTTACTCTACTCAACATGGGTAGATGGTTACAACTGACTTCTTCCCCCAACAGCAAGCTACTTCCTCAAACCTCCCAACTTTATCTGACTGTGGCTGCTGTCTGTCTGGATGTCAAGTACAACAGAAAACCTACCTTGGATCTCTGGGAGAAAAGTAAACTCAAAATGATAATTTCTTAATATGATATGTTTTTGCTACAATAGTAAATTATCATCTTATAGGTAAAACGATATAAACGCACACGTACACATGTCAGGAAGCTAAGTGGAATCAATTCCCCTCTCCACTTCCACCATGTGTAATATGTATATTAGAAATTATATAATATATAAGAAATAAATAAA